>JAGFPH010003501.1:136711-149122 GCA_018207615.1 Philaenus spumarius
CATCAGTCTAGGCCTAACCTAAAATTATCGTGTGTATATTTAATTTAATTTACCTGCCTTAACGGCAACATAAATACAATCATTTTAGGTTAGGCCTAGAAAGTAATTTTAAGCCCAGGCCTAACCTAAAATTATTGTGTGTACGTTGCCGTAAAAACAGGTAAAATAAATTAAACATACTCGCAATTATTTTAGGTTGAGAGTAGACTAATGAACCAACATTTTATGTTTATTGAATATATTTACAATAAATGGATATTTAACTGTGTTTACCATCTTAGCTTTGATGTTACAATTAATTCCACACCTTTATTATAATAACATTAAACGTATGGAAACAGTAAATTTTTGCAACTAATAATAAACGGCAATTAAAAGATTAAAATTATGTGTGTATGTTGCCGGTAAAAGAATTGAAGAAAATGCGAGATAAACTTTGTTCCTGACAGGGGTCGGTTCTACGACCGCATACATTTACTTTTTTTATTTCAGATAATGCACACGCCAAAATGTACCAAACCAAACGAGAACTTCTTTACGAAAAACACAAACATAACAAATAATAATCTATAAAATGTTTATTTTAACATATACAAACACACGGACTACTTACACTTTGGATGTTTTTTTTTTAGCTTTCAAACCAAACATCTGGAAAGTTTCAGGAGCATTCCGACCGGTAACGATCGGCCGAACTATGGTGAAAACTGTTTCGGCGCCATCTGTCATGTAAAGTTGTAACTACGTTGTGAACGTCACAGTGCCGTTAAAGACAGAATAGAATATTTTGTAAATGTAAAGAATAAGTGGTAATTGAGATATTATAGCAGACTAGTTTAGGCCAGTTTTACAAAATGTCATTCGTAGAGCAATTAGTAAATGACCCTAATATCAATTTAAGATTTAATTTTCTCGGCTTCAGCCAAGAAATTTTTGTTAAAAGATGTAATAATTTTATGTGTACCAACAAAAACTGTAAAATTTAATTTATGATACTGTATATTTAGCCATCCGTTAGAGTAATTAAACTATGCCAAAAAACGAAAATATGAAGAGGAACAAACCCAATTCGTTTCTCGGCAAGGCTCTGCTCCAGTAAGAAGAAAATAACCGACGACTCCAGCGCTTCGCCCTAAACAAAATTGCAACTGAGCGCTTTGACATAGCCGTATTTAAAAACTTTATACATTGATCAACTCCTATAAAAGCGAGTGTACGTACGTACGTGCGTAACAAATAATATAACATTTGAATTCACCCATCATCTGTAATACTTAAACAAAACCCAGCGTAGTTTATACTTTGGGGTTATGTTTACAACTTCAAGCATTATAATTTCTTGTGAAGTTGATTTTTTTAAATACGACTTATAGAACTAATATTTGGTTTGAGGTTATAAACTGTATACAAATACACCTTTACAGTCAATATATTCGTTTATACAAATTTAAAGAAGATATACCTATTCGTCTAACTTCGGTAACATTCGTACATCTTCGTTTAACGTATTCCATTATTAATTTCTTCACTATAATATTAATAACTTCTAAATCATTTGATCTATAAATATGAAATAAAAAGCAATTAAAATATAATATTTGTATCTTTCTTTAAACATATAATAACTTATATACAGGGTGTTCCTAAATTATGTTTCCAGACTTCCACAAATTGTTCCTTTGGTCAAAACAAGAACAAAACTTCCAATAAACATAGGTCCTAAAACGCTTCGTTTTCCAGATATCCGCCATTTTGTTTTTTGTACAAAATAATTTATATCTAGAAAACTGTTTGACTGATTGAGTTCAAACGTGGCATGAAGTTTAACCTAACAATGATATACCTCAAGAAAAATAAACGATTAAATCCAATCATGCGTTTCAAAATGGCGGCTGTTTGAAAATTTCAAACCTAATTTACTCCAAAACCGTACATTTTAATGAAAATTGTCAAGACATCTTTTTTGTAGCCCTTTTGATTCCCTATCGGATGATGTAACTGTCAAAACAATCAGATGAAGGATAACAGTTAAGTTATGTGTACTATTTGGTTTGTTCAACCCGGCATCCTATACCAACACAGTAATACTACAATATTGTATGGACATTTGTTGTCATTACCTTTTTCTTAGCTATTATCCTTCATCCGATTGTTTTGACAGTTACATCATACGATAGAGAATCAAAAGGGCTACAAAAAAGGTGTCTTGACATTGTTTGTTAAAATATACGGTTTTGGAGTAATTTAGGTTTGAAATTTTCAAACGGCTGCCATTTTGAAACGCATGATTGGATTTAATCGTTTATTTTTCTTGAGGTATATCATTGTTAGGTTAAGCTTCATGCCAAGTTTGAACTCAATCAGTCAAACCGTTCTCTAGATATGAATTATTTTGTACAAAAAGCAAAATGACGGATATTTGGAAAACGAAGCATTTTAGGACCTATGTTTATTGGAAGTTTTGTTCTTGTTTTGACCAAAGGAACAATTTGTGGAAGTCTGGAAACATAATTTGGGAACACCCTGTAGATAGAAAATTTTAACATATAGGCCTACAGTTTTATAATCCTTATAATTATTGTTCACATTTACCGAGAAATCCCTGTCAGCAGAGTTAGGTAGGCCTAGATAAAGTCTGTTGTTTTCAAATAGTATTTTTTTAAATAATGTATTTCTGATGTGTATCTAATTAATCTGCCTGTGATTTTTCACGGTGGCTTACTAGTCTTTAGTAATTGCGTGGTGGGAAAAATCAAACATTCTTTAGGCGAAAGTTTACATTACGACCTTGCGGCAGGGGTGCCAACGTACACGCAAGAAAATACTCTAATACAATTGTAATGTTCAATTATATTTCTAAACTTCTTAAAAAATAAAAACAGAAAACGCACACAATTTGCATTTTTTACAGTTCTGTAATACATAAATACTTAACGTTCACAGTACTTTACATCGAACTACAAATGACGGATATTCGGTATACATCGATGTTAACGATTCAATACATTGAATCAATCGCATGTCTTGTCTACAATAAGGGCCCAAAAGTATTCGTTAAACTGATGTATTTTGAATCGTTGTAAATGAAAAACTGCCTGTAGTTCTAACTTACAGTCACTAGTCGCAGAATGTTTCCACTTTATCTATATACAGGGTGGACCAGCTAAAGTGTGACAGTAGCTAACTTTTAAAATACGATTCGGACAAAAATGTTTAAATAGAACATCTGCCCTGAATTCTTGATAGCCTACCTTTTGGACTGTGTATACAAAATTTTCAAAATCCGCCATTTTGAAACCAATATGGTGGCCAAGTTCATTGTTTTAATAGAAACCCACAATTTTTATGACGTTTTTGGATTTTATGGGCAATTTCAAGACTGTTTTGTTCTTTACATTTTTTTGATAAACCTAACGGTTCTCCTGTAAAATGAAGTCGAAGTTTCATTTTCTTACAGCTAATCACTCATAAAGGTTACAATAACCAACTTCTAAACCATGCAACAAACTTTTTTTAAATCAAATTAGTACAATAAAATATCAAACCATCACTCTCCCATAAAATTTAATTAAAGCTTTCAAACGCAATTGAGCAATTAAGGACACATACTAAAATTAGTATTGTTAAAGTGGTTTGTATTTAAACGCCTTTGAAATAAAGCAGTCATGCTGGTTATCTTTTTACAACAATGCAACAGCTGTTTCCGGATTCTTCAATGCTGCCTTTTAATCTAGTTTATACCACAGTACTGTTAATAGTGGGTCTATCCATATTGATAAAAAAAGGGCTAAAACTGTAACGAATGAAGATAACTCCATTAATGTACTAGCATATGTTAATGTACAACCTCAATCTAGCAGTCGGAAGATTTCTGCTGAAAGTGGCATTAGTAAAACTTCTGTTTTAAGAATTTTAAAATCAGCTCAATTTCACGACTACCACATTTCACTGCTCCAAGACTTGCACGGCAATGACTTCAACAATCGGAAAGCTTTTTGCAACTGTGCACGTCAAAAACATCTACAAGAGCCCTTGTTTTTCAACAGTGTATTGTTCTCCGACGAATCTACCTTTACCAACACAGGGCAAGTTAACCACCATAACATGCATTATTGGGCCGAAGTTAATCCTCACTGGATGAGAGGTGTTCCCCATCAACATCCTTGGTCTCTGAATGTAAGGTGTGGCATTATTGGTGATTGTGTAATTGGTCCGCACTTTTTTTGAAGGACATTTGAACGGCCCGATGTACTCTGACTTCTTGTTCAACATCTTACCTCAGCTTCTGGAGAACTTATTACTACATGTCAGGAACACCATGTGGATGCAACATGACGGAGCCCCGGCGCACTTCGGTGTTTGCAGTAGGCTTATGATGGACCAACTCTATCCAGAAAAATGGATAGGACGAGGAGGACCTGTAAGCTGGCCAGCTCGCTTGCCAGATCTTACTGTGATGGATTTCTTCCTCAGGGGATTTCTTAAGGAACGAGTCATGGAAACTGCGCCCACAACAAGAGACAACATGAAAGAAAGAATCAGACAGGCCTGTTTGCTAGTAACACCACTGATGCTGCAAAGAGTTCGACAACATTTCCATGAAAGAATGATAAGTTGCATCGCAATGGAAGGACATCATTTCAAGCACTTCTTGTAAACTATTTTTTACATTTTTAGAGTAATTTTATGTCATTTTGCTTGAATGTACACCATGATAAAACAACTTTGATAAAGTATTGTAACATAAAAGAGTATGTTTAATTTTTTTTTTTAATTGTTGACCTAACTATTTTGAAATGTTTTATGCATGGTCCAAAAGGTGTCAACAATTAAGGCAAGTGCCCCAAAAAAGGTTCCTTGTCTGAAGCATGGTTTAGAAGTTGGTTATTGTAACCTTTATGAGTGATTAGCTGTAAGAAAATGAAATTTCGACTTCATTTTACATGAGAACCGTTAGGTTTATAAAAAAAAATGTATAGAACAAAAAAGTCTTAAAATTGCCCATAAAATCCAAAAACATCATAAAAATGGGGGGTTCGATTGAAAAAATGAAGTTGGCCGCCATATTGGGTTCAAAATGGCGGATTTTGAAAATTTTGTATACACAGGCCAAAAGGTATCAAAAATTAAGGGCAGATGTTCTATTTAAACATTTTTGTCCGATTCGTATTTTAAAAGTAAGCTATTGTCACACTTTAGCTGGTCCACCCTGTATATAAAAGCGAAATACCACTCACTCACTCACTCATCACGATTTCTCAAAAACTACGGAACGGATTGAAATGAAATTTGGTATGTAGCTTCCTCTAGGGCTCACTAAGAAAGGGTTTGAAAAAAAATCGAAATTTTAGGGAGGGTTTGGGGGGATCAAAGTTATTAAAAAACGATTTCTTCAAAACTACCGAACGGATTGGAATGAAATTTGGTATGTAGCTTCATCTAGGGCCATAGGTGCTTACTAAGAAAGGGTTTGAAAAATTCGAAATTTTAGAGGGGTTTGGGGGGATCAAAGTTATTAATTCACGATTTCTTCAAAACTACCGAACGGTTTGGAATGAAATTTGGTATGTAGCTTCCTCTAGGGCCATAGTTGCTCACTAAGAAATGGTATTAAAAATTTCGAAATTTTAGGAGGGGTTTGGGGGATCAAAGTTACTAAAATCATAATTTCAGATCTTTTATTATTATGACAATAGTGCTTTTATTATTTAAGATCTATATATAAAAAGCCAAATACCACTCACTGACTGAACACTTAAAAAGAATACAATTACGTTAAAAAGACTGAAATACCAACCACCACGGGCAACGACGTACGGGTCAGCTAGCAAACATATATAACTTAGTACCGGTAACATCAATTAAGTTGTTTTGTATAACAGAAATGTAAACATTAAAAAAAATGGCCTGAAGTTCTAAATTATAGTCTTTATTTAGTCACAGCAGGTTTACCTGCTTTCAACATTCAGTAGTAGAATGTGCTTAGATTGGCAGTACTGCTCTATTTCCTAAAACAGGTAATCATCTGCAAACAAATCAGTTAAGGGTCGTAACTTACAATCTCGGATCCGGCTTGTGATTTACTTTTAATCATTCATTTTTTATTGTGTAAGGAAAAGTTCAAATTTGCTATTCAAAAAATGTCAATTACATAACAAACGAACGGGATTTAAAAAAATGTAAAAGCAAAACGGATGCGTACCGTGATTGTGGTTCAAATGAGACAATGCAATCAAAATTGTAGCCTATGATAAAAAATAAATGAATTAGATGGTTTTAAATTTAACGGGATAAAAACCCAAGATGGCCGCCACTACAGCAGATCCCCTTAAATATAAATAGGATAGGGTGCACAGCAAGTAAAATGATTAAACAGGATTTCAACTTCAAAAAATATCGCAATTTCCTGTTATAGAGCTCTCGGTATCGCCATGTTCTGTGAATTCACTGGCCCAATAAAAGGCAGTATCTCTTTTATACCGTGAACTTGGTTTATAGTCTCAGCTCAAATCATATTCGCTTTATAACCTGTGATCACAAATGAATCACATCCGCCCTGACGTTGTACTTAATCAAATCTAAATGTATGCATGCAGTGCACAATGATGTAAAATATGTTGTTGGATCCCCTGTTGTGCTGTCTATTTTATAATTTAACTTGCACTTTTTAAACCTAGTATTAATTTTTACTGCTAAATTTCGGGGGTTTTTTGTCCTCCTTACCTCCCCTCTGGCTAAGGCCTTGGCTTCAGTGTAACCTTTTTACTTTCTCCACCCTATACATAGTATATGGAGAAAGTATTGTTTTCGTAAAAATGTTCGAATTTGAATTTTCAGTTGAATTATCTGTTCTGGTGCTCCCAGAACCCCAAAAAATTGTTTAGTTCAATTATCTGTGTTGGTGCTCCCTGAACCCAAAAATATTTCTAGTGGAATTTTTTGTTTTGGTGCTCCCTGAACTAAAAAAAGTGTTTTTAGAGTAATGTCTGTCTGTATGTATACACGACCAGAGAGAACACTATTGGTCCGATTTTCATGAAATTTGGTATGTAGGTACTAAACCCTAATATCTCCAGGCGTTTTTTTTCATTTTTTGGAATTTTTAATTTTTAAGGGTAATTTACCCCTAAAACCCCATAAAAAACGACAAAAATGGAAATTTCTCAAAAACGGCTATAACGATTTTGATCAAATTTTCAGTATTTATATTGCTTAAGATGCCAAACAAAATGTCACCACCCGCTTTTATCAAAACTTCGGCGTTTTATAATTATGGGGAAATGTTTAAAAATAAACAAGTTTGTTTTGTCAATCTAGCATCGCGTCAGCGGCCGCACGGGGTAGCACCACGGTAGCGAGCATGGCCAGTAATTCAAAGGTCGCGCGATCGAATCCCGCCTGGGACAATAATTTTTTTATACGATTGACGTAGGTAGAATATTACTTTTTTGTTTTGTTCTAAAAAGTAGTAAATAAAATGATTAAAAACAATATTATTTTGCCTACATTAAGTTGGGAGAAAGTTTGTGTCAGTTAACTGATACCGTTTATTTATTTCATGTGTGGCGGTTACGGGTTGATAGTTAATTGACGGGAACTTTATTAAAATGTTCTTGCAGTAAATCCTCCCAGACGAGGGAAAATTACATCTAGCTGGGTGTTGGTTTTAATTTAGTCAAGTAATTCGTACCATCTTCTAATTTAGATCCAACTGTCATATATTAACCTGTTTACGCTTTTCGTCTTTTTGTATTAGTGTTAGTCTAGTTTTGCGTTACAGAACTTGTTTACGAAACTTTAATTAATATGAATTCCAACCAACACAATATCTTTTTAGTTTACACACACTAAATTAACCCTCGTCAACCCCAAACATCTATGCCTAACCAAACACTTAGCCTACGCAAGAGCTAAGTTTGCCTAACACAAACTGTGGTCTTGCAACACTAAGTTTACTGCTTTCCAAGTTTTAACGGTTGTTGAGAGGCTTCCAGAGTTGTTGGTTAAACTTGCAATATACAACTAGCACGGTATACCTTAAGTGTCGTTAGAATTTATCTTGTAACTGTCAAAGTTTAGGCGCAAGTTGGACCGATTGAGTGCGATTGAATAACTCACAGGCTGCAGAGAACAACCCTTGGGGCGCTATAAAATAACAGTGAATACCTGTGTTCAGTGTGACTAATACCATTGAAGAAAGTGTTGTTTCTTCAATGCTAATACATATCAATTAGACGAAAAGTTCCCATGTTAAACATTCAGACCAGGGAAGCAGGTGTAGAAGTGTGTTTACGCCGTCGGCCGATAGGATTCGACGGTCACCGTCACATGACCCACCTCTGTCTTTCCTCCTCTTTCCATCCTTGTCCACCAAACAGGCAGGCAAAACGCGCCCTAAGAGCTTGCCTTGCAAATTGTCGAGACCGTAGTCTCGGTTGAAAGACAGCATCTGTTTTTAAAACAATGGCTGCTTATCTGAAACTGAAAAAGTGACTTTATTGAACGTTTATTGACTAAAGTTGGAATAAATTTTGTGTGGGAACGAGATGGTGAATCTATGGAATACGCTGGGATTGGCTACGAAAGTGTGTGGTGTTTAAGAATTGAGCTTGGGTTTTTGGATACCTATGGAGGTTCGTAATCCAGACATAAGCAGATTTTCTTATGACCTGCAGAGGTGCAGGATCAGTGATGATCTGTTGGATGTGTGTGTATCGAGACCCTTCGGCTCTGTGTCTGACTCTATTAGTTAGTTTAAGGATGAAGTCCTCGAGTCTGGAGATTTTGTGCACTTGAGAGATGGTGATCATGGGGATTTGGTGATCCAACGGAGAGTTTTGTTCTGGAAGGAGTCCAACTTTTTCTTCCACGAAACAGTTAGTGGAGAGTACCAAGCTGGAGCTGCGTACGTAAGTACTGGTCTGATGTATTTTTTGTACATGGACAATCTGATACGAAGTGGTAGAGGGGTCTTGGCGTGTAAGACTGGAAGGAGTCTGCCACGGACAGATTTAGCCCTTGACAGAGTTTGCTTGACGTGATGGGACAGGTTTAATTTAGAGTCAAGCGTGATTCCAAGGTATCTGACTACGGGTCCATGCTATGGGTGATTTGTTAAGAATTAATTGGCCTAGCGACTGATGGTGGAAACTCACTTTTATGCCGACTTCTCTAGCCTAAATTCTACCCATTTAAACTGTTCGTCTTATTGATATGTAGTCATTGTACATATGCACATTTGGCAACAGTATGAAAAACACTTGACCTTGAATTTATAATAATAATACCACTCTCACACGCCAAAAATAATTCCACCACGAGCTCTGACGTATAAAATGTGCGAATTTCCAAAATTAAGTTTTTATGTTTTAGGGTTTCAACCAACTGTTTGGGAAATTGGTCTACTCACGAAGGCGTTGAATAGCTGCTTACGTATTCGAAATATATTAGTATAATTTGTTTGCACGTCAGCTTCCAATTTAGGCTAACACGTGGCTTCGTTCCCCTCCCGTGCAGTCTAGAATTTTGGACAGCTTCGCTTCGCTCCCAGCATCCCGGCCGTCAGGTTGTAACCAAGGCCGTAGCCAGGGAGGGGGGTTATGGGGTCAAAACCCCCACCAGAAATACCGAAATTTATCAGTAAAAATTAATACTAGGTTTAAAAAGTGCAAGTTAATTTATAAAATAGACAACACAACAGAGGATCCAACAACATACTTTACATCATTGTGCATTGCATGCATACTGATATTTAGATTTGCTTGATTAAACTACAACGTACAATACACATGGATGCAGTAGGTTACAGCCTTACTCTCTTGTGAGTTGTGAGCTTGATCTGATCTATTAAATACGAAAACTATGAAGGTTCAACAAAAATACTTTACTCTAATAAAACAAAATCATTCATTATCCTTACATCCTATAATATTTGACAAGGGTAACAATATCAAAATTTTAAAAATAAATATGGAAATTGGTGTTAAACACGTTCACTGCTACGCAAATTTCGTATTTCCTATGCTAGGAGCAGACCTGTTATTTTTTACTTTCTCCACCCTATACGTAGTATATGGAGAAAGTATTGTTTTCGTAAAAATGTTCGAATTTGAATTTTCAGTTGAATTATCTGTTTTGGTGCTCCCAGAACCCCAAAAAATGGTTTAGTGCAATTATCTGTGTTGGTGCTCCCTGAACCCAAAAATATTTTTAGTGGAATTTTTTTTTTTTGTGCTCCCTGAACCCAAAAAAGTGTTTTTAGAGTGGTGTCTGTCTGTCAGTCTGTCAGTCTGTCAGTATGTATACACGACCAGAGAGGACACTATTGGTCCGATTTTCATGAAATTTGGTATGTAGGTACTAAACCCTAAAATCTCCAGGCGTTTTTTTCATTTTTTGGAATTTTTAATTTTTAAGGGTAATTTACCCCTAAAAACCCATAAAAAACGACAAAAATGCAAATTTCTCAAAAACGGCTCTAACGATTTTGATCAAATTTTCAGTATTTATAGTGCTTAAGATGAAAAACAAAATGACACCACCCGCTTTTATCAAAACTTCGGCGTTTTATAATTATGGGGAAATGTTTAAAAATAAACAAGTTTATGTTGTCAATCTAGCATCGCGACGGCGGCCGCACGGGGTAGCACCATGGTAGCGATCAAGGCCAGTAATTCAAAGGTCGCGCGATCGAATCCCGCCTAGGACAATAATTTTTTTATACGATTGACGTAGGTAGAATATTATTTTTTTGTTTTGTTCTAAAAAGTAATAAATAAAATGATTGAAAACAATATTATTTTGACTACAGTAAGTTGGGAGAAAGTTTGTGTCAGTTAACTGATACCGTTTATTTATATTTATAATGTTAATTGAGTGAAAATTACTTTAATTTTTAGTTTTGAACCGTTCTGCGTATTAATCACTAATATTTTAAACCGGACATAGCACATAGGCTTAAATTGGCGTGCGAAGCACGCAATGCTCGGTGTATTGCACCCCCAAAATGGGGGTTGGCGTGTGAAGATCACGGTAAAATCCCCCTCGTGTGTTGAAGTACTTTTATCGATTTTGGGGGACCCAAACGGGCTGTAAATTGTGCAAAAAAAAACAAAATGTGCAGAACTAGTATATTGATGGTGTAAAGCAAAAAGGGCCTAACCAACAAAATTTGTACATTCCTGGGTTTTCTTAGTTATTAAATTTTTAAATTATAAAATTTCGTTTTCCTGGTTTTTTTAATAAATAAATATATATATATATATATATACGTACATAAATACCTTAGTAAAATTATGCAAAACAGCCCCAGCCGGAGGACCAGATATCTAGTCATATCCCGTCAGCTTGGAAACGAGATAACCACCGTTTGCTTTACTTCCGCCCTCCTACCCTCAAACCACAGACGTGATTAGATATCTGGTCTCCAGCGTCTTCGGATCAGGAAGACGCTAGGTTATCCACTCGGCTATGGCTTGATTGAAGAAAACTGACAAATTAACAATACTTCAGTTGCTTTACTATCGGTATAAATATTACGTGTAAAGTAAAAGATAGATTATCAGCACCATCTAGGAGCGGTTATAGGAAGTTTGCTTGGTTGTTCGAATCTGTATAATTTGTATTCGTGAGAGGTTTATGGTCGTGCCTGACATAGAATTTAAAATATTTAAAAATATGTTGGTTAGGCCTTTTTTGCTAGACACCATCGATATGGTATTTGTTTATATAACACCACACAACAAGAGAGTTCAATAAAGGATTAGAGCTAGATCTTCATCGAGTAATAAGTATACAGGACCAAGGAAAAGCAATCTATTTACATATATAGGTCAATAAGATATTACCTGTCGTATGTCCATCGAGTGATCCTTTTTTTGGGATAAAAACACTACGGCGGTTTCAGATGATTGCGCTCACCATCATCAGGTGTTGAAATATCAATCACACGAGATAGTCAGAACATTAAATAATCCGACCACGAGCTCTGACGTGAGTTAAACGAATTTCCAAAATTAAGTTTATATGTTTTACGATTTCAACCAACTATTTGGTGAATTGGTCTACTCAAAAAGGCGCTGATTAGCAGTCTGTGTGTAAGAAATATATTAGTAGGATTTGTCTGCACCTAAGCCTCCAGCTGCGGCTTACGCGCGCCTTTGTTCCACTAGCAGCGGAAAACTTGCTTCGAGTGTTTTACATATCGACCTTCGCTTCGCTCGCAGCATACAAACTCGACTATCGGCCTAGGATCAGAAGATTCCTCTTCGGTAAAATTCCCTACGTGAATTTGAACTATATACTTTTACGGTACTTCACGTTTTGATCAATTTTTAGGGAACCAAGCGAGCTATAAGGTCATGTTAAAAAACAAAACGTTCAGAATTTTTTTATAAAACCCCAAAAGTTATT
>JAGFPH010003502.1:0-48953 GCA_018207615.1 Philaenus spumarius
TTTCTAAGTTCACGCAGAAACCCAAGATATCTAAAACCCCCCTCCCTATACTGTGAAAAACATCAACAAATCCCTTTTGGTTCAATTTACTCTCCACCCCCGCTTCCTTCTATACTTGTCTATTTGCCTTCGCCTTTTTTAACTACAAGACCTAATTTAATTTACTATTATCTTACAAGTACAAATCCATTTCTCTCCACTTTGGAGTTATCAAGCTGAAACCTCTACATTAACATACATTTATATTATTCAATCTTATTCAATACATTTTTAATCTAGCTTCAACTGCAAGCTTAAGATCTGCTAAAAAACATACAATATTTTACATTTCAATATATTTCGTTGGATTGTCTTAACTCCATTTGGGATTTTTCTGTCCACTGAAAATCACATACATGTCCACTTAGTTTATTTCCACACTATGTCTATTTACAGGGAACTCTAAATATTGCCTGATAAAAATTGAATTTACTTACAATTACTATTGTACTGGACTTGAGATATAACCTAACTTACTATTTCTATACTTGAGTTTAACCCTTTTCCTGCATTTTTTTATTTTAATTAATGAATTTACATTTACTTGTTTTACCATTGAGATATTTTAACCGTTTGCGTTCACCTTTCCTTTCTAAGGCTAGTGTTTATATGTTAAAAACACTCCCCCTCCAAGCGCTTTATGTTTTATATGCCCTGTACTCATTCATATCACATCTGACTTCAGGTTATCCCCTCCTCTCTACATTACATTAGGCCTCCTTGTATCGTTTTGAACTCTGGTCAGTCTATGTAGAATTATCGCTTCCCTTTCTCTGCTGGGCTTGTTTATTTACTTTTGCGGTCATTAACTCGGAACATCTGTTTAGGCTACTATGCGTTTGGTTTATTTACAACTTATATCTACTATTTACATTATTTAGGCCAACTTAAAATTAGGCTAATTACATCTCAATGCTCACCCCCTTTGGTACTTGCTAAATTGGTTCCCTTGGTACTTCTGTGAATTTTATTGCTTAGACCTTTGCCTTCCCTTCCTTCCAGACAGTCTGTCACCAACTTCCCTTTGTTTTCGCTCGGTCTACTTTTATATCGGCTGTGTTTACGTACAAAAACTTTCTCTGTACCGTTATAATTTACTGTTAGGCCTACAGCTGATTTCTTAAATTTAACTTTATTCGAGCTTAGTGTTCTACCAGCATTAGACGTGTTATGGTTTCTGTATATTCCTCCGATTGAATAACGTTTTTTATAGTTAAAGTTCCTAGTATACTTTCTATTAGGACTACAGTGTTTATCGTTGCGTGAGTTTAGTGCAGTGATATTTACGTTACAACGTTCAGTTCGTTTTGGATTTTCGAAAAATAGCCACTCTCCGCAATTATTTGCCGCCTGTGTGTTTGGAATCTTAACCTCTGCACACTTTACATCGATTTTACTTTTATTCCTTTTTAATATATGTTCATCGTTTGTTTCTTTTGAACAATTTTTTCCGATGACATTTTTATTTAAAAATTTTACTTTTTGGCTTTGGGAAGGTTGCATTTCTTTTGATACAAGTTTCCTGTCCCTATTACCTAACTTCGGTCTATTTTCGATAACCTGAACTTTTTCTACGCCTAACTTTATCTCCTGACCTTTTTCTTCCTCTCCTACGCTACTCCCCACTGAAGTTTGTTCCGTACATCCTTTAACTTCGCTTATATCGTTTTGATTACTTATAATTTCTTTTACCTGACTTGAATTTACTGTTTCTTTATTTGTTATTGAACTTTCTTTATTTGGTTGGTTTGGTGTCAACCCTTTAAAATTTTTTCCATGATACCGTGACGTTAGGCTGAAACATTTTCCCTTAATTTCCTTTATCGCCTGCTTTCTGTCTATGAATGGTAACTGGATAGTTTTCTCCCCTACATTTAATATGATAAATCGTTTATCCATATTAATGTCTGCTTGCATTTCATATAAGAAATCGCAACCCAATATTACACGTGATTTCAACCCTTTTACGACTAATAGTTTTACTTCTACGGTTTCTGACGCTAATTGTATTTTAATCATTATTTGCCTAGTTACTTTTTGTACTCGACCTTTTAATGCTGTTACAATTTCAATGTTAGACGCCGGTAACTCCATAATTTCTACATATTCCGCCTTCAATTGCTCTAGGTAATCGAATTGTATTACACTTATTTCGGCCCCTGTATCTATTTCTATGGCCGCCGGATTATGCCCTATCTTCGCGTAAATAGTAGGAATATCTTCAATGACTATTTCTTGAATACTTTTTTCCCCTTTATTACTCAACAGATCATCCCTAAGGTTGTAATGTATCCGGTTAACAAGTTTATTCTTAGAAATTACTTCACCGCTACTGTCGTAACTCTTCGTCGCGGGTTCTATCCTAGCGTGTGCCTTATCTTTTTTTATTTTAAAATTTTTTAATCTATTATTATTATTTTTAATCAAATTTCTTGTATATTTTTTATCTACAGCTCGCTCGTTCTGAAATTCCGTTAATCCTTCGCAAGCCTCACTTCTTAGTTTTTTGGCTGTTGATTTTGATTGGGTTTTGACGGAGAAGGTCTATTGGAACTTGGGTGTGCGGTGTTGTTAGGGTTTTGAACATAGGATCGTTGGGAAGGCGGGTTATTATAGGTTTGGTTAGGCCTACTAGAATTTATTGTATTATTTATATTCCGGTTCCCTCTTCGGGCTTCGTCCATCATATCTATTTGATTTAGAAAATTTATAGCGTCCTTAATCGTTTCGCTTGGCTTTCCCATGCATGCTAATTTTATCTGATCATTAAAATGCTGTAAAATGGTAAATACTAAGAAACCTTCCGGGAGCTGTGGTTCTAGGTCGCTTGCTTGATTTACAATCCGACAAAAATAATCGGTCCGGCTTATATTACTTGGTTCAAAATATTTTCCATTCTCGATTTTATTTCTTACAATTTTTTGTTTCTGTAATGACCAATAGTTCGCTAAAAAAGCTGCGCGAAATTCTACGTATGTACTTGCGGCCGTTTTCATAACCGTCCACCATTCTTTTGCCGATCCGAAAAGATGACGTTCCACCATTTTTAACTTCTCCGGCTCTCCTAAAAACGGGTTTAATTCCTCCATTAAATTTTCCAGCTCTCTTATAAAAGTTCTCGGACGCTCGCTTGAGTTTCCCCAAAATTCTAGTTTTACCGCATCGCTTTCGTACCTAGGTGCTATTTGCATCACCATTCTGCCTACTGTCCCTTGACTACTAATTTCCCCTAACTTCTGTTCTATTTTCGCAACTCTCTTATCTACAACAGCAAATTTTTGATCAGTGAGTTTTACTGTATCCCTACTCGCGCTTTCTAATACTTGAATTGTCCCAGTAATATCTTCAATTTTTTCCGCCACTCTATTATTTTGTTCTATACACCTACGCTTTTCCTGGTTCAAATCCTCTTTAATTTCGCCGATTTTTCCGGATATCAACTCATACAATGCTTTCTGATCTCTTTCTCTTTGAGCTTTCTCTTCTTCTTTCTCTCGTTGAAGACGAGTTTTTTCATCTTCTTTCTCTCGTTGTAGACGAGTTTTTTCTTCTTCTTTCTCTCGTTGTAGACGATTTTTTTCTTCTTCTTTCTCTTGTTGTAGACGATATTTTTCTAACTCCTTTTCTTCCCGGATTTTTTCATCCTTAAGCCGCCTTCGCTCCTCCTTACGTTCCCTCTCTTCTACTTCTTTCATTTCGGCACGTTTTCTTTCTTCTTCTTTTTCTTTTTTCGCCTCCTCCTTGTCTTTTTTATAACTTTCGAAAAAATCTTTCAACTCTTTGCTAGCCATGTTTATTTTCTTTGTTTATTTGTCGCGGATAATATCTCTCAATAAAATTTTATTTACTTTTATACCCCTTTAAAATACTATTCAATACCCTAATTTAACCCGATTTACCACGACAAAATTTTATTTTATTTGTTTTATATTACTCCCCCTCTAACTCACGAAATCTTCACGAACCCAGGAAAATTTTTAAACACTCAAGAATAGCCGTAGTATAACACAATGCATAGAAATATTCTTAATCTAACACAACAATGTAAAGCACAAATAATAGTTATGACTGTTCAAGGCTAAATTTAACCTTTAGTTAAATTTTCGCGTTCCACTTATGGGCGCCAATTATACAACGTATAATCGCGTGCTAACGTAGCGAGCGCAAATTTGTTTTTATTTGGCCCCACGCTGCGACGTCAATTATACAACGAATCTCCTGTTCGAGACTTCTTTTGTTGTATAATAAGTTACAACACCTACTGGAAGCCTTTAACCAAACTTTTATCTTTAGCTTAGGTGATGCAACTGGGTGTCTGATACCTATTTCTATAAGTATTTCGACTGACTCTAAC
Source organism: Philaenus spumarius (assembly GCA_018207615.1). Taxonomy (NCBI): domain Eukaryota; kingdom Metazoa; phylum Arthropoda; class Insecta; order Hemiptera; family Aphrophoridae; genus Philaenus; species Philaenus spumarius. The sequence goes on from JAGFPH010003502.1 coordinate 4,394, forward strand.
ACTTTAAAATAGCTTCCAGAAATTAATAAGTTTACTAGCTCTGAATTTAATTTACGAGAACTCTTGATTATTTTTGATCTCAGGGAAGTGAGAACAGTGGAACAGCCCTTATAACTTACCTTATTTGTGCTTTGATTATTTCTACAGCTAAACACATTTATTTGACTATTTCTAATAAAGGAAAATCTCATGAATGGATAACCATATAACAGGTAATTGATTACTCTCAGTATTTCAGTATAAAAATTAATAATTAATTTATTCAAAATTCAAAATCAAAACCTTTTCAAAATTAAACATAAACAACTCGCTTTTCTCACCATCTGCTTGTACATATAATTTCTATTCAATATTAATGTTAAACCTATAATTCTAATTTCTAATAGGCTTGGCAGACAGTCTAATTTTATAATCAATTTAATTTTAATTTATTTGAATTTAATTTATTTACATTTAACTTTAGGGAATATCGAATTTACATTTATTTAATTTATGATTTGAATTTAATTTGAAACTAACCTATCTCAACCAGTACTTTAAATATTTTTATTGAATTTACTCAGGCAATTAATTAAAATGGGGGACAACGTATTCTCGTTTACACAGACCTTAATTCAGCGTTTTTCACCTCCGGTTTTCCGTGATGGATGCCGCTATGTTGATGGGCTGGTGTTTTAGCTGCTAGGATGCTGTGTCTGGTAGCCTGGATTTTCTGATTTAAAGTTGTTGGGTTGTTATGATGGCTACAGATGTACTTGAAGAGCGGATCTGGTAGAATCTAGTAGAGTTAAAGTTGATCCTATTTCTTCCTTGGTTCGTGAGAAGTGAAGTGCCGTTTAGAAGATCATGTCCTGAAGGATTGCCTATGTCGTCTCAGTATCGCCAAATAGAGTTATTTTTGCATTAACTCATTTGGATAGGCCGTAGAGTTACTCCTGAAGAACTACTTCTGACTTGTAGTTTATATTTAAAAGTTATTTAAGTTTAACGAAGAAAAAATATTTCCCGCAGAGTGACGTGAAGTCTACATTCGTAACAATTTGAATCTAGAGTGAGTCTTAGAGCGAGTCCGAGAGAGTCAGCGATTCCGAGAGAGTAAGCCCGTGGATTTTTCGCGTTCAATCCTTTATACACTTCGTGACGTCATTTCTTACATGCCCTTTCCCTCATTTTTTCATTAAGCCAATTTTTCTTTTGTATAAACTTTTTTGGTCTTGAAATGTGTCTAAATTCGCCCTGGTTAATTTTATATAATTTTCTTCTTTTCTTTTCCTTCCATTTTCCTGGAAAACACCAATTTCTCTGGTTAATCCGGTTGCTCGTTGACTCCCCTTTCTGTAATCGCGGCTGCATCCCTTCCACTTTGACCATTGAAACTTACTTGTTTTTGATTTCCCGCTGTATCTTTTTTTCCTTTTAAGTTTTCCTTAATTTTCTTTTTGCACATTTTCCAGATTGTTCTTGGCTATCCGTACGTTTTTGAATCGTGTCTGTACTGTGATTTTTACGCGTGCGTGGCACGTTTACACTTCTCCGCGACTTCCGCGACTGTCTTTCGCGTTCAATGTCTTTTTTGTTTGTTTACGCCGATTGTCTTTAACACCTGTACAGTTCTAACACTTTTCACCATTTTTACTTATTTTTTCTCTTCTGGGACTTAGCCTACAATCGCAAAAAAGTTCTTTGGGGGTTTTTTATTTACTACGCGAAAAATATTTAACTTACTGGTTTCCTAACAATACAATGTTAATCTAACCCTAAATCTCTTTACTTTATTATTATTTAAAATTCAAAAATTCAACTTTTACTACTTTAAAAGGCGTGAAAACTCTCACCATTTTATCTTAATTTAATTTTACTTTTTGTTCCCTTTTTTACACAGAACTATTCATTCTTTAATAACTCTTGTGAGTGAAAACCTTTGATTTTAATTATTTCTCCCTTCTTAGGGTGTGTGAAATTTGACACTTGAGCTAACTTTTTTATTTTCAATAATTCGACTTTTTCTTATATAACCTTTTATTTTCGTCTACTTATGTAGATTCCAAAAATATCTGACTTTTTCAGTTTCGAGTTAAATTGAACTTTTCCCTTAACTTTAACCCCTGTTTACTTTGGTAGTGTTACCTTTTATGATTTGAAATTCACACGGCCGTAACTCACGCGTTTAGCGCTACATATTAAACCATGAAAATCACAAATGCATAAAATTCCTGGATTCCTTTATTCCCCAAAACTCAGCTACTTTCAGGCTAAGTCAGATTTCCTTTCTTGACGTGTCCTAGATCAAGGTTCATCTTGGGAGATAAGCCTTGCTCTGATTTAACTTGTATTTTCGACCTACAATTGACACTCACCGAAGTCCGGCCTTGAAAACATCGAATTTTATAATTTAATATAAAAACCGATTTTTCCCGCCTTACAACGGCTAACATCCGTTGTAGCATATAAACTTAATTTTGGAAATTTACTCAACTCACGTCAGCGGTCCAGCTGCGTGGTGGAATTATTTTTAAATACTCTTCACCCTCCCGAAAGTACTGATGACTTTATAAAAATACATTGAATTTACTACGCCATGCTCTTACAATATCTTGACTTAAATAGTTTCCAATTTTCTCCATAAGATTTTTGAATTGGAGGCCAACCGCGTTTTCTGCTCGGTACATGTGTTCAACAGCTATAGTTATTAAACAGTGTTCATCTCTTGAGACCAGATGAAAAGCATATTTTTAATACTTCTCATTGGCGGGTGTGATATAACTTTGTTAGGTCTTGAGATTTCATCCTTTAATATTTTCTGCCACCAGTTTCACATTATTTGAACGGTTTGCCGTGTCTTTGTCCACTTTCAAACCTTAACTCTTAAGATGTAACTTTTAGTGTTGGTCTGCAAGTTTGTTCGATTTAATTTTGGTTGACTGGGTCCTTTCGATGAGGCTGCGAATGGAGAAAAGTCCTCTCCTATACGGATGAAAGAAGTTTATTGTCCAAGTATCAGACTTCCTTTTAACTAGCGTACTTCTTACCTCTGAGTTTACTATTGTCGATTTAGCTAAACAATACTTAATGGTTTGAAAACATTAAATGATTATGATGGAGGGAACCTAGATAAGTAAAAGTGTAAAGCCTCGTCCACACTTGCAGTCTGTGTATGCAGACAACCAGCCGACTGCCTGCAGACTGAACTGCCGACACAGTTTGTGGTTCGAGTTTCCGTCTTGTTTTGCTTCCACAATAGAAAGCCAGTGTTTGACGACATGGTGACTGAAGAGAACATGGTTTTAGCTTGTGTGTGCTTTGTCTTTCTAAATCATGTGGCTGATTTACCAAGGAAGAGGCGATGGTGGACCCGCAAGTTTCTCGAAGAAGGTTATGGCCGCAATTTGTTATCTGACCTCCGATTATAAGATGGTGCAGGTTTTCGGGACTTCACGAGGATGACACCTACAGATTTTGAAATTCTGTTAGGATTCGTTGGGCCAAAGATATCAAAGAAATGTACGCGATACAGAGCTTCGATTTCAGCAACCATCCGGCTTGCTGTAACGTTGAGATACATAGGTATTAGTTTAATATACATTCAACACTATTTATTTATAAATGGTAGTATAGTGCGGCCTTGGTTGTATCCAGTCTCTTGTATACAGACATGTCCACACATGCAGACTTGAGACAAAACACCTGTATCTTGTGTGCGTGTTTCCCGTTCGTTTGGGAAACAGAAAACATTGGCTTTTGTCTCCAGAAACACACAGCTGGTTTGTCTGTCGGCCGATTAGCTGAAGACGTCTCCGGAGACATGAGAAAACACTTGAGAGACTGTCGGCAGACAATGTTTCCGCAGACTTGTCTGCCGACACATTGTCGGACGACTGTCTCCACGGTGTTTCCAGCTGGTCCGCCAATAAGATTGCGTGTTTCTGGAGACAAAGTACAATGGTTTCTATTTACCAAACATATGGGAAACACGGTGACAAGATACAAGTATTTTGTCTCAAGTCTGCATGTGTGGACGTATCTGTTGACAAGAGACCGGATACAAAAATATATTTATCCAAATTTCTGGTAATATCATCTATATATATAAAAGCCAAAACCCACTGACTCACTGACTCACTCATCACGATTTCTCAAAAACTACCGAACGGATTGGAATGAAATTTTGTATGTAGCTTCCTCTAGGGCCATAGGTGCTCACTAAGAAAGGGTTTGAAAAAATTCGAAATTTTAGGTTGGGTTTGGGGGGGGATCAAAGTTATTAAAAAATGACTTCTTCAAAACTACCGAACGGAATGAAATTTGGTACGTAGCTTCCTCTAGGGCCATAGGTGCTCACTAAGAAAGGGTTTGAAAAAATTAGAAATTTTATGGGGGGTTTGGGGGATCAAAGTTATTAAAAAACGACTTCTTCAAAACTACCGAATGGATTTGAATGAAATTTGGTATGTAGCTTCCTCTAGAGCCATAGGTGCTCACTAAGAAAACGTTTGAAAAAATTTAAAATTTTAGGGGGGTTTGGGGGGATCAAAGTTATTAAAAAATGACTTCTTCAAAACTAAAGAATGGATTTGAATGAAATTTGGAATGTAGCTTCCTCTAGGGCCATAGGTTCTCAATAAGAAAGGGTTTAAAAACATTCGAAATTTTAGGGGGGGTTTGGGGGGATCAAAGTTATAAAAAAATGACTTCTTCAAAACTACCGAATGGATTTGAATGAAATTTGGTATGTAGCTTCCGCTAGGGCCATAAGTGCTCCCGAAGAAAGCGTTTGAAAAAATTCGAAATTTTAGGGGGAGTTTGGGGGGATCAAAATTATTAAAAAACGACTTCTTCAAATCTACCGAATGGATTGGAATGGAATTTAGTATGTAGCTTCCTCTCTACCAAGAAAGGTTTTGAAAAAATTCGAAATTTTAGGGGGGGTTTGGGGTGATCAAAGTTATTAAATCATAATTTCAGATCTTTTATTATTATATTATGACAATAGTGCTTTTATTATTTAAGATCTATATATATACAAGCCAAATACCACTCACTGACTGATCACTTAAAAAGAATACAATTACGTTAAAAAGACTGAAAATACCAACCACCACGGGCAACGCCGTACGGGTCAGCTAGTTACTCATATAAAGTTCATTAAACAATGTATCGTGTAGTAAAATTAAAACTTGACATGAAAAGTGTTGTACTTTTTCATGCAAAAACATGGTGTGTTTTCACAACGTGTTGGGAAAAATGCAAAAACAATTATTACATATATGACTAAATCAATATATTAGATAATGTTTACTTCACTCAACTAAACTTTACAAATCTGCGAAGTGAGTTGATGTTGGCTTCACAAACTTCTGGAATGATTCGTGAAACTATCTGTTTGGATATTTTGAAGGTGTATTGCAAAACTGGTATATGAATCACAACTTGCCATGTACCTCAAAGATACGGCAAGTCGAATTGTGGCTAAAATTGAAGCTCTGTATCGCGTACATTGTTTTGTTATCTTTGGCCCAACAATGCTTAACAGACTCTCAAAATCTGTTGGGGTCATTCTTGTAAAGATTCTGAGACCTGCGTCAGGTCTAATCGGAGGTCCTATGGTAAGTTTGACCGTAGTACGAACTTGCGGGTCCACCATCGCCTCTTCCTTGGTAAATTAGCCACATGGTTCAGAAAGATAAAACACGCCCAAGCTAAAACCATGTCCTCTTCAGTCACCATTTCGACAAACACTGGCTGGACTGACACAAGTCGGAAACTTGTATCAGAAACTGTGTCGGCAGATAGTCGGCTGACTGACTGCATACACAGTCTGCAAATGTGGACGAGGCTTTAAAGATACTTGTGCAGTGAATAACCGAACGACAGGACTCTTGTGTGATTCATGCGTCCTTTATGAAAAGGGATTGTCAAGAAACGGTGAAAACCGTAAGATACGGTGTCAAGAAAAGTGTTTTCGGGATGCTCAAAAGCCCAGGAATTCAGTTTTTAATAGATTTTATGTATTTTTTCATTTAACTTAACTAGTGGACCGGGCAATGCTTCGCTATTGCTTGATTTACCTAACCTAAAATTATATTCAGTTTTTGATCCAAATCAGTTGTTGATCGAAATCAGCTGTTGATCAAAATCAGATGTTTTAAGCTTTTCATACGAACAGCTGTTTTTTGTGCCCCTGATAAAATCAAAAGAAATCTTTCTTCTTCTTCCTTAAGATTGATCTTCCATAAGATTAACATGGCAACCTTGAGGGCCACTGGGGCGAAGCCCTTAACATACATTGAGCTCATTTTAAGGGAAGCACAACTTCAGAGTGAGCTCTGTAAAATGACACCAAAAACATCAAAATCGGTTAAAAACTCTAGGAGGAGTTCTACTCACAAAATAACCCCTAGCAAATTAATTATGTATATAAATAGATACGACACGATAAAATGAAACATCTGACGAAATTTCAAAGTTTTGTTTGTATAGCCTACTATTGAAATGTTTGATCTCGATAAAAATAAATGCGTGCATTTTGTGGAGACAAAGATAATACGAACACCAACTTTGGTGGCTTAAAATCCTGTGAAATTTCAAAATCGAGTGTATAGAATTTGATAACGTCTCAAAGAACAAACACATGATCAAGAAGGCTGGAAGCAGTGAAACATTTTCCCTTTTCAAATAACAACCAACCCCATCTACAAACACTCAGTAATGTTTAACGCTTATGTTTATTAAATTTTACTAGAAATTCTATGATTTTAATATTTATTTTTAAAAAGTATGACATTTTTGTAATTAATAGACTATAAATTAAATATCAATAACTAAGCAAATGTAAGCCTTTGCACATTTTGTGTTTTTCGTTTTTATCAATAGTCTATAATGAGGCTAATAAAATGTATTTACAAAACATAAATTTCTATAAAAATGTAAATATTTTATAATAATTTAAAACCTTGGTATGTACCCATGTAGGGGGGGTCCTTCTGTGCCCGGCTGGTTGTGTCCCGGTTTTCTCCGGAAATGATTTACTTAGTATATCTGTACGATGTTGGCAGTCATGAAAACTAACTATGTTTTATTACTTTTGTTATATTAAGTTAATCAAATTGTTTTTTTTTTTAAATTTGATTTATTTGTTTATGTAGGTATGATGGGTCTTCTGTTCAGTTTTTGTGTTTAATGGTTATAACACTAACAATAACTTATAATAATATAATTCTGTAAAAATTAAATGTTTATTTGTAAAGATAAAAAAAATAATACAAATATCACCTTATTGTTACTGATAACATTTTGTTCTGGTGTAATTCACATTATGAATGAAGTATCTTTTTTCTTGATGTTGTCCGACAACCTTACTAACACATAATCAAATGTATCTTTGCTCATCCGAAAATAAATTAAAAACTTATCTGAGCATGCAATTTATTGAATAAGTTATAACTTGTGCCTTCTAAATATCGAACTTTAATGATGGTGAACCCAATATTTTCTGTAATTTTTACTAGTAGTTCTGTGAACAGTAGACCTCGCTTGTTGAAATAACAAATGTGGTTTTGAGCTTAGGTTAAAAATAGTGTGCCAGTAAGGAAGTAAGCACAAGGTTTAGCCAGTGAAACATTATTTACAAATCCCGCGATTCCGGGATTTCTAGTTCTCGTTTTTATTACTTTTCTTGAGATTTAACTGCTAAAGATTTTCTTTTAGAGGCATTGTGTTTTATTTAGGTTAATAATGAGTAAGATAGCTAAAAATATCGCGTTATAGAGGGACAGCATATAATTAAATATTTGCATACTTAAATAATTCAAACTTAACAATGTATCATAAGTTAACTTAAGTTACATATCATATTCCAATATTAGAAATAATGAAAACAAACGATGTTAAAACGTCGTGATAGTGATCTCAACCCATGTACCAACACTTCCCACGGTGTCCTACGGTCATTTTTTGTACGTCCTTTATCGCCGCGGGGTTTCATTTGTTTCATCTCATTTTGTAATTCAAGTAAAGCTAAGTCAAATACTTTTATGAAATTTACAATGATAATTTACAGGTATACAGTTCAATTCTTTGATTTATCCTCTACACTTTCTTATAATAATATGTCATTTTTGGGCAAATGATATACTCCTAAATTACTATTCAAAACAGGCCTAGTTTTGTTAGCAGTCTTGTAGTAGGAACATAAAAACTGGTGTTTTCATAATAAGAAATTTGAAATTGATAAATATTTTTATACAATTCTATTTAGAACTAAATTAAGAAACTTTTTTTACATTTATGAAAAAATTACAATAATTGTTACTACTTTTTATGTAGGTCTAAATTTAAACATTTTCCTTTCGTTACTGAACGTGATTGTTTCTTGAGCTAATAACTTTCTTAATTTTACATCAATAATTTTTTTACTGGCATATATGAGTTCTTTAAACCTTTATCTACAAAAATGCTATGGAACACTTTTGAATTGGTTTAGAATAAACGTATAAAAACATGGTTGAAATACAAAAACTTGGACGATTTTTAACAAATTCGAAGTTTATGGCCATTTTGTGAGCTTACCGTTAGAGATATGGAAAAAATCAAGAATACAATTTTGTTTAAAATTTAATTTGCTTTAGCAAAATGTTATTAGTTTTTTAATTCGACTTACGGTTAAGCCACAAACTGGGTTTGGAAAAAAGCTTACACTGAGATAAACGGTCCGGCCGCCATTTTTATTTTATTTAAGGGGTTAAAAATGAAAAATGGAAAAAAACCGTATATATACATGGCTCGGCCTAGGAATAAGGAACATTCATGCAAAAAATCATCATAATCGGTCAAGGCGTTTGGTCGTAATCGTGAGACAGACACACAGACATACAGACACACAGACACACAGACGAAATGCCGAACGGTCGAGTTAAAACGGAGACCTCGCTTACGCTCGGTCAATTAGTAACTTACGCCTTAAATATAACAAATATCACTGTCATCTGTTAAATTGACTCATTTTAAAAACACAAGTGAGCATTGCCATTTAGTTTGTTATAAGAATCATCAAGTCGTCTGCATACATGAATGAAATCATTTCCCTAGAATTATTCACCGGAATGACCTCTAAGTTTTTAGTCATAAAAAAGTTGTCCAGGTCAAATAGAAATGAAGAACACAGTAAAGTAGGCCTACTCAAAGTAAGACTTCCTCTAATATTGGGATTCCACACAGTCCCTGTCATCTCGTGATTATTATTTAGGCCTAGTATTGTATTTAAATGAATTTAGGTACACTGTGTAGACTAATAAGTTAAAGTTAAAGGCCATAAAGTATTCAACGTAATTTATGATGTTGATAACCTGATAAACAGTCAGGTTTTTTTATTGGTACTAGGCAAAAAAACTCAATTGCTTTAATATCCATGTTTGATAAAAAACGATCAGTTCTGAAAAGCTATCAGCTGAGAGAAGAGGTGTTATGCGACATTAGTGCCTCAAGTGGCAGGTAGGTAGCGCTAGTTTCAAATAGATAACGTTTTGGTTTAAATTTAGCAGTTGTGATACAGTAGTTGGATAACACTCCATAGTTGTCTGATAAAGTTGTGTAAATTATTAATTAATTCAATAATGTTTGATCACAGTTCTTCGTTTTCATTCCTCAAGAACGAACAACTAACTTACTTTCCAAATAAATACAAACGAACAGTGATGCAAAATAATTTATTATTATTTTGTGTTAGCGTATGTATTTGGTGCTTCAGAATTTATTAATGCATTTTGAAATTTATTTATTTAACATCAAAACATTTAGTTTATAAATTAAAATTATTAGATTTAATTATACTTGTTATATTCTGATTATTTACATAATTATCGTAAATAGCACGCAATATTATGACCATATTTAATAATAATGATAATGTTAATTAGTTATAATGTCCAGTTAATTTAATACAAAGAAATCAGTGGCTTACTAAGTTGGTATGAAAATAATATAATGTTTAATTATACGAGAAGTACCAGATGATTACAGACCTACGCAAATCGATGTAGAATGTATCTGATTATTTATAACTTTTCTCTGGTTGTATCGATGTTTGAAATCAAAGGTAACAATTTGACCACACAGCTGGATCAACGTTAGTTGAACGAATTTTCAAAATTAAGTTTATTTATACGCTTTAGCCTCGTAGTCCTTTAGTAGTAATCTGATTTCAATACATTTTGTAATGGCTACGTGTGTGTTTTTTGTAAATCAGTAAATTTTGCGAATAATAATAAAGTAACTACACAATAAATACAATCTGGGAAAACTGGAATGTCTTGGAATTTAGTTCTAAGAAATTGCTGGAACAAATAAAAGCCCCAAAGTAACAAAAATGATTTTATATAAATAATGTAGACAGTATGTAGTTGATTTGCACGGAATTACAGTTAAAATTAAGCTTTCTTCCTTTAAGGTTATAATTAAAAAAGTTGCAATACAGTTAACAATTCTGACTGTATAATCTCAATTTCAATAATATTTTATGGTGATCTCATATTGTTAGTAATTCGTAAGGATGAAACACTAGGTTCGAAATGATAATGACAGGAAAATAAATCCATTGAACGCTTTTGTAGGTTAGGTCGAATGTTTTACAAGTTTTCATATATGCCACAGTTTTCCTAGCATATATCTACATCAAAATAGTTTTTATCATGCTAAGTTTATAGAAATAATTACTTACAGTTGTACTTGTACATGGACTGTACAGGCTAATCAAGATCCAGATTAGGTTTATCTTTATCTGCTTGTAATAATTCGCAACCCAATTACATATGAAATTTAAAAAAGTCTGTTAAGCTACTAGATATGTTCCGAAAATTAATTTACGTGTCAACGTCCACAGCTGTTCAATGTTAAATATTGATTTAATAAATAGTTCTGACGGCAGGATACGGGTTCAAAATAACACTTGAGCGTTTTTTTGTATTTTTTTCACGGCACTGACTGGATGTAAATTGAAATTGGTGGAGTGGTTCACAGTGTTTCGGCAGCCGTCTTGGTATAATATTAGAGTATGTAACTCCTGAAATATTAGGCCTGTAGTATCTGAAAATTGTAATAGTATATTTCGCACCTAGGGCCGAAAATGAGGTTTTGCAGGCTTGAGATCGTGTTTAATCGAGAGATGCAAATTTCTTTAGGCCGTGGTGCGAACGCTATTTTTCACCACACTACACAATAAAATAAACACTATATAAAATTAAAAAAGAATATTTATTTAGCACACATGAAAATGAAACTTTGAGGTTATGGCTCCTATAAGCAGCAACAATAATAACTGGTTGCTAGGCAACGGTGAAAATAACAATTATGTGTGTGCCACTAGTCTGTCGGCAATACCTATTGAATCATTTGCCATATGGGCCTATTTTATAACGAAATTGTGTTGAGATATACGTTCATATTTTAATTGAATAAACGAACAGCTGACTTTACGGCTCTAGGGGAGAAAAGAGCTACTTTCGGCCTCCAAATTACGTTCCGAAAATAGCTGAAAACATCGTAGTGTGGTGAAAACAATATTACGATTTGAGAGACTTTTAAATTGCCAAGTTTAACATTTTAAATATTAAGTACTTTTTAAAAAAATTACAATATCAACAAAAATAATTACTTCGTTACCAAATAGATCCATTACATTTTGTTTAGAACTTGTCTAAAAGCTTAGAATAGCAGTCATTTTACTTTTATTGGATGGTCACCTGTAGGTAACGTGGTATTAACAGTCTTCTGAGATTCTCAAAGCTTTGTGACTATTTAGAACTATGTAGCCTACCTGTGAAATGTGAAATGGTATGTAAAATACAGTGAAACTTGCACACCACTGTGTTCTCTTAGAAAGTGTAACTCTGATGTACGATAATGCCTAAAATACGAGAGGTATATCAAAAAATTTGGGTTTCCTACAATTTGTTTATGGCTCGCTTAAAGAGTTCTATAGATAGTGCCAAGCAGCGTGAAGGCGTCACTTGAGCATGCGCTAAACGTCTTACCCTCTCCTACTCGACTGTGAGTCTTCAGTACATCACCACCAAAAAGTGTTGATATACAATCAACACGACTACATAGCAGACATGAATTAGGTAGGGCAGGCGGCTCTGACTGTACTCCGCCGCGAGAGGGGAAATGTGGAGGGAGCCGGCGTAGGAGACCTGCACACTCCTCTCTTCGCGCTCCATCCTATACTTTATTTTTTATTATTGCTTCGGACTTGACCTCCTTTCCGAGGTAGCAGGACATCAGAGGCTCGCCCGCTCCCTCAACGCGACTCCCAAGTCCAAAGAAATAATAAATAAAGTATAATTGGCGCTATCTGTACTAGGCACCGAGGTCGAGGATAACATAAGGTCAAAAATGTTGGTACTTTTTTTTACGAAGGAAATTAGAATGCTCCAAAATAATGGGATAGTGTCTAAATTTTAGTGGAGGTTATGTTGTAAAGTTTTATTGTCATTGAGAAATCTTTTCGTTTTTGCACAGCCATCTATAACGTTGACTATTGAACGCTCCTCGATAATTATTGCCGACAAGAATAAAACTAAAATACTAAATGTGCAAACTCAGCTCACAAGAACCTTGACTATAAAAGACTCGCAGTTGTTGATCAAAGTACTTATTGCTCTTTCAATCTATTAGGTATTTTATAAGTGTTATTACGTTCTTAAATTACTTATTTCATTTATCATTCAAGGTGGAAAGATAACATAAAGTCTAAACACATGTTAATATAACTTTATCTTGTAGACACTCAATAGTAATCCGAATGTTCACGACAGCTACCTTAAACAGGAAGCTTAATCATTGCAATTACTCTTGTTAAGTACCGAAATAAACTGGTGATAAATATAAATTTAAAGAAGGCATAATCAAACCACATACGCATACACTGTACTAACGAATTCCCAACATACGTTTCGATTTTTATATGAAAGACAATTTCGTCACGTTTGGACGTAGTGAGGAGAAACGTTGAAAGGAAGAGTTTTCGGGAAAACCTAAAATTTAAGCGCTACAGTGGTGGAAATTAAGCATACTTTTCTCCAGTCTTCAAACTGGCTCTTTTATTCTATAAAAAACTGTTGATTCTATTATGTAAAAACCATGTTGTAGATATAAAATATTTAAAAAGCGGAAAATTCTCTGGGAAATTCGGGAAAACCACTTTCAATCTTGGTTTTTATTTCATTTTCTTTGAACAAAATTGTTTTAAAATATACATTTGTATTAGGTCTTATCTATTTTAATACAAAAATCGATAATACGGATCGGTCTGGTTGTAATTGATTAGGATAACTATAGTAATGCATAATCAAATAATCTCTATAAAAAATAATCGTTTAGGTAAGAAGATTTATGTATTGCAATTTGATTATGTATTTAACATCCTCAGAGTAACTATAACTTATCTTAAGATGTAAAATAGTTTTGATTATTTTACATCAGTATACAGGGTGTTTAGAAAAGGGTTCCAAGAATTCAGGGCGAGTGATTCCCAACATAAAAATAAGATGAAAAGTTCCAATAAACATAGATTCAAATATGCTCCATTTCCTGTAAAGCCACCATTTTTTTTTTAAAGGATACGTGTATCTTGGCAACAGTTCAAAGATATCTTTAAGAAATTTGGTACACATATACTTATCTACATTACCTATTGTTTAAAAAAGTACCTAAATTTTATGAAAAAAATTTGAGGCCATTTTAATTTTTTAATTGTTAACTTTTTAATCTTATATTTTATGAAAACTACTTTGATTAGATAAAATACTGCCCATTTCATTACGAACAAAATGAAACTTAATTTTTCAAAATCCCATAAAAATAACGAAGTTATAATAAAATTAGTGTAAGCGCCTTTACTGGCTTTTGTAGACCGAATTTTGAGACCGACATCATTTCCTCGTCTGGAAAATGGAAACATTGCAGCTCGTACTGTTTATTACATTTTTAAGACAGTGACACCCTTTTATTAATGGTACCCAGAAATAGGCCACAATAATTTTTAAAATTTCAAAAAATTACAGTAAAAAAAAACACGAAAAATATAATTACAGATATCATGAAAGTACTAAAGTAATTTAATATTGACAAACATCTAAATTACAAGAAATTAATGAGTTTCTGTTAAATAAATTGTTTTCTTTTTACTTTCTCCCCCTGTACCATAGTATATGGAGAAAGTATTGTATTCGTCAAAATTTTCGAGTTTGAGTTTTTGGTGGAAATATCCGTTTTGGGCCCCCCTGAACCTAAAAAAGTGGTTTTCGGAGTGATGTCTGTGTGTGTGTCTGTATGTGTGTCTGTGTGTCTGTGTGGATGTTATCAGACCTAGAGCCTAACCCAGTTGTCCGATTTTGATGAAATTTGGTATAGAGGTACTAATCCACGTTATCTCCAGGAAGATTTTTCATTTTTGTGAATTTTTTATTTTTAAGGGTAATTTTCCCATAAAAACCCTTAAAATAACGGAAAAATCTAATTTTCTCAAAAACGGCTAACGATTTTGATTAAAATTTTATAGTTTATTAGGAACCTAAAGTACTATTAACTGTAAAATTTTAATCAAAATCGTTCGAGCCGTTTTTGAGAAAAGTTGGTTTTTCCGTTATTTTATGGATTTTTATGGGAAAACAACTTTAATACAAAATTACCCCTCATAACATACACAACATTTACACTTGCCGTAAACAAATTTGCACGTCACAGTAGCTATTCAAAATGTTGCCCCTAAATAAAAATACATGCATACAGCCCGTCTCATGGACAGCGGGACTCTGAAAGATCTCAGGTGTCTCATCTGTCCTCTGAATCCCATTAAGAACTCTTCTATTGTACCCACGGGTGAGTTGTATACAAGCGTTTTTAAATGGCCCCATACGAAAAAGTCGAAGGGATTGAGATCGGTTTACCTTGCAGACCATGCTACTGGGCCTCCTCGATCAATCCATCTGTTTGGATATGCCTCATTTAGGTGTTCTCGAACTAGTCAACTGTAATGAGCAGAAGCCACATCTAGCATGAACCACATTTTGTTGCGAGTGTTTAGCGACACATCTTAGAGTAACTGTGGCAGATCAGTCGTCAAGAAATGTAAATAACTTTCGCCATTGAGCCTTCCTAGTAAAAAAAAACGGATACAAATTTTGTCATCCAGAACATTAGCCCATACATTTATAGAAAACTGATATTGGTGACGGTTCTCTGAAACAGCATGTTAATTTTCAACTGTCCACATGTGAGTATTTTGGATGTTAAGAATAGCCAATCTTGAAAATTTTGCCTCATCAGTTATTTAAGAATTTAGGATTGCACTTTCGGATAAGCAATTGTCATAGCTGAACACGGGGGAAGTAATCTTGAGGCAAAAAAGCCTGTACCCGTTGATAGCGATAGCAATATCTGCTCATGCAAAACCTTCCAGACTGTTGCATTGCTAACCCAAACATTCAAAGCTCTCCAGTACTTTTTCCAGGATGATTTTCTATTTCAACCAAAACGCCCTTCTCAAATTTTTGTGCACATGTTGTACGTGGTCGTCCTGATTTACCAAGTTTGTCAGGTTTAAAGCTTCCTTTCTCTCTATGAGCCTTCTATGAGTGGATGAAAACATCTTATGAGACCGTCCATTAAGAAAGTTTCCCTGATAGAGCCGTCTAGCCTCAAGGCTGTTGCAACGCGCGAGACCGTATATTGAAGTCGTTTCTAAGTTAGTGTAAATAGTATTCACTTTAACTGCCATGCTAACTAAGATAATAGCTATCAACTAATTAATTAACTTCAACACATGCACTAACTCATAGTAAAGAACAGATCAACATATACACTTGATAAGCAATGGCAAACGGAAAGCTCGTACTATTTACTAGGGGAGACCCCTGCGTGCTCCGCACGCCAACCCCCGGTGCGACCTTCTAAAAACATATGTTATGTTTTATTTATAATAAAAGTGTAGGATTAATAATAACCTCAAAACTAAGATGGTAAATAATGTTAAATGTTCAAATCAAATTATTTCTTATATTTTATAACAGCAGTAATAATAAAGGTTAAAAGAACCAGTAAGGGCTCAGGTCTACACTTCATCAAAAACCTAACAAAAAAGTTATAAATAATAACCTCAAAACTAAGATGGTAAATCATGTTAAATGTTCAAAACAAATTGGTTCGTAAATTTTATAATTTGAATAAATAATTCATTTCCTCCCTTATAAAAATCAATATTTACTTCCACAAAGCAGCTGTATTAGTTAGTTTCTTATTAGAAACAGCTGTTTTGTATTAAAATATTTTTATAACCTTCTGAATACTGTAATCATCGTTATTTACATCCACGAAATCAGCTGGATTAGTTTGTTTCTTATTATAAACAGCTGTTTTGTATAGAAATGGTTTTTAAATATTTTCCATGTTAATCTTATGGGGAAAACCCGACCTTTGAGATTAGCTCACGCCATTAAGGATAAGAATTTTTGACATCTAAAACCTTATTGCAAAACTACGAAATGAGACGAATTTTTTGAAACCTCAAACATTAAAATTGGTCCAGAAATAAGGGAGGAATTGTGTTTACAAAAAACGGCTTCACGTATTATATATAAAGATTTAAATTTACAACAATGATCTGTTTCTTACATCATATGTTTGCTTTGTTGTAATAAAACATAAATGTTTAAATACAAAAAATGTTTTGCGCTTACACTGATTTTGTCATAACTTCGTTATTTTTTATCGGATTTAGAAAAATGAAGTTTCATTTTGTTCGTAATGAAATGGGAAGTATTTTTTATAATCAAAGTAATTTTCATAAAATATAAGATTAAAAAGTTATTAACAATTAAAAAATTAAAATGGCCTCCATTTTTAATTTTTTTCAAGATAAAATTTAGGTACTTTTTTAAACAATAGGTAATGTAGATAAGTAAATGTGTACCAATTTTCATAAAGATATCTTTGAACTGTTGCCAAGATACACGTATTCTTTTTTTTTTTTTTTTAATGGCGGCTGGACAGAAAACGAAGCATATTTGGATCTAAGTTTATTGAAACTTTTCATCTTATTTTTATGTTGGGAATCACTCGCCCTTAATTCTTGGAACCCCTTTTCTAAACACCCTGTGTATACTTATGTAAAATAATAAAAACTATCTTATATCTTAAGATAACTTATAGTTACTCTGAGGATGTTAAATACACAGATAAAATTGCACTACATAAATCTTCCTACCTAAACGTTTATATTTTATAGAAACTATTTGATTATACATTACTCTAGTTATCCTAATCAATTACAACCAGACCGATCCATATTATCGATTTTTGTCCTATATAATAGGTCTTATATTATATAAGTCCTATATAAATACATATTTTCAAAAAAATTTCAGATAATGTCCGCTTTTTAAATATTTTATACTTACATTATTTTGACATAATACAATCAACAGTTTTTTTTAAAGGAAAATAAACGGTACCAGAAACTGGCACATACTTTCTCACAAACATATTTAAATTATTAAGGGTCGGCTCTAGTAAAACAGAAAGCAACCTGCGACTCCAGCGTAGCGGCGGTAGGTTACGCGGACATTGCTCATCCTAAATCCATTTAAAACCCGAAATTGTTCAAATAGCGTTTTCAAAAAAATACCAAACTCTTGGGGACAAAATTCTTCATCTGAATGGCTTGATAATTTTTCGCTATAATTAATAGTTACATCGTAAAAAAATATTTAAAGTCACCCTATAGCGGCGGTAGGTTACACGGACATTGCTCAGCCTAAATCCATTTAAAACCCGCAATTGTTCAAATAGCGTTTTCAAAAAAATACCAAACTCTTGGGGACGAAATTCTTCATGCAAATGGCTTGGTACTTTTTCGCTATAACTAATAGTGACAACATAAAAAATTATTAAAAATAAATTTTTTAAATTGTTAATAAATATTAAACAAAACGTTTTTCTTAATTTTGGAAAAGCCATTTGCATGCGTATTGGCCATAGCTTTAAAATGACATATCGTTCATAATTATCCGATCAAAAATAAAGGAAAAATATGGATTTTAATTTAACATTGGTCTTATGGAGTGTCAACCAACATGGCCGACAGCTAGAGCCGACCCTTAAACTGATTCACTGTGACTTCATAATTGTATTAAAGTAGGAGAGGGATACATTAAAGTAGGAGAGTAACTAATAAATATTATTATTATTAGCTGAATGATAATTTTTAGAAAGATGCGGTTTTTTGCATATCTTAGTGTACATTAAGGGCTACAAATAAACTAAATTTTATAAAAATCGTTAGAACCGTTTTTTATAAAAAAATAATAACAGATATTTTGGGGGTTTTTGCCCAAAAAGGGGGTTGTTTTTCAAAAAATTTCGTGCATCTATACAGGCCATGTTTGGTGCACATTGTTCGAAATCAATCGAACAGTTTTCTCTCCTGCTTTGTATACATAAGACAGACAGACATACAGACGTACAGACAAACAGACATTTTGTAAAAAACACTTTCTTGGACTCAGACGGTCTTAAAACGGATATTTCCACAAAAATATCCACATCGATTTTTTTTTGCGATCACTACACTTTCTCTATACTATAGCATAGTGAGAAAGTAAAAGAGTCAGAAGTTAGATAGAGACAGTTTGAAGTCTATACAGTTTAAGTATCCTGAATGTCCATGCTGTAGCGCCTAATTTTTGGGTTTGCCCGAAAACCTTCCTTTCGACGTTTTTCCTCACTGCGTCCAAACGAGTTCCAAAAATGGGCCGAAATTGTATTTCACATAAAAATCGAAACATATGTCAGGAATTCGTTAGTACAGTTTATGAGTATGTGGTTTGATTATGCCTTCTTTAAATTTATATTTATCACCAGTTTATTCCCGTACTTAACAAGAGTAATGGCACTTACACCAATTTTGCCATACCTTCGTTATTTTTTATCGGATTTAAAAAATGAAGTTTCATTTTGTTCGTAATGAAATGGGCAGTATTTTATCTAACCTAAGTAATTTTCATAAAATATATGATTAAAAAGGTATTAACAATTAAAAAATTTAAATAGCCGCCATTTTGAGATTTTTCAAAATAAATTTAGGTTTTTTTAACAATAGGTAATGTAGTTAAGTAATTGTGTATCGAATTTCATGAAGATATCTTGAATCATTCTCGAGATACAAGTTTTACTTAAAAAAAGAAAAAATGCCGGCTAGACCGAAAATGGATTATTTTGGACCTATGTCACACAATGAATTCTTGGAACTGTTTTTCTGAACATTCTGCAATATGTAAAAATTTTAACAAATAAAATAGGTAGTTGTAAGGTTTTGTAAATTTAGGCGACTTTACCATGTAAGATTACTTGTGTGGGTATGACAAGTAAGGTCTTTTGACTTTGATTCTAATTTTGAATTAAATACTTAACTACTAAAACATATACCTTTTCATTGGTTCTTCAACATTTTGGGGGCGTCCACCAGATTCCCGTCAGGAATCAAAATTTCGCTAGGCTCTAGAGGTACTCCAAAGTATTAGGTATAAATAATTACAGAGACGTTTGAGTTTAGAAAATATAAATATAATAATCCAAATTCTTCAAGTATTTTAACTATCAGTGAATATATTAATTAGTGAACAAAATGTCACTAACTCACTTCTTTCAATAATTCAAATTTTACAACAATTAGAATCCCATTAAAAATAACAATCGTAGGCATTATTAAACAATAAAATATGCCCTCCACGCTAACTAAACAAATACATTTTTAACAATTAAAATAGTGAATTTATGTAATACATCAAATTATCATTTATAGCGTAATTACGTGTCAATAAAATATGGTTTAAATCTTTCTGTAAAATTGTGGACCATCCCCGATTGCTTAACGACTCAAGGTCTGGCAGCTAACCCTTATGGTTCAGTCCCAATAAAACTAAGTACAGTACATCTTAAGCTAATGTAGGTCTAAGATTAAAATGCTGATATATGATTCGTGTTTTAATTTAAATATTGTTACACCCCGAGATCTGTCTTACAGTTAAAAAATCCTCTCTCTCACACTCACTTAATTAAATTAATTCTGATATTTTATTAAACTTTGGCCGCCTCACTTTTATCACGCACTAATATACCGCCCGACACTTTCACGTTTTGGATACTTCCCAGGAATGATATTTGTTAAGTGATTATTACAGAATGTAGATCACTAGATGTTCACTTCTTGATGGATATTTCTTATTAGACTTGTCTAATTGGTTTATACTGAAAGTAGATGATTCGATGTTTACTTCTTGATGGACATTGTGTGATAGACCCTTTTTTTTACGTGTTCCTTTCCCACTTATTTTTTTGTCACCTCTACTTGGCTCACCCTGGTTGGTCCGTTTGAATATTCATTCCTCATGATTGGCTAACGATTTTGGTAAATTTGACATTATTTTATGCGGTTACAGATTTGGCCTACGTGCGAGGAAATGCTGGCGTATGCTGCCTTGAGTTTGTAACCTAATACTGGACATCCGTTTCAGGCTTCCGCTGAACGATGAATTGAATTCTAATTTAGTTTGTGTTCTTTTGTAAATTATTTCTTAATATTTGTTATTTTAATATTTTTTTATAAGTTCTTATCGGTTGCTGGTATTTACCAACAACCCTGACATAGTTTAAACCTCAATGTTTTTATTCAGCCATGTACCAAAATTCTTTCCATTCAACATCTTTTGCTAAAATATTTGTATAAATATGTTTTGATTTTGAATCACAGAGGGGGTTGGTGCAGGCTTGATTTCTGTACTTTTTGTCCCTCATTACTAAATTCCATGTTGATGCTCTGAGTAGTGCGACAAGTGCAGGCTCGAATTGTTCGTACAAGCTATGATCAAAAACAATGTTGACCAATAAGGCCGGCCACACACAGAATCAGACACGGTCAGTCATAGTCAAAGACGCCTTTAGTCTTTTCTGTCTGTCTGACTGATATTGACTGATCCTGTGTGTGGGATTTTAGTCACTGGGCGTCATGACTCTCCGCAGAGGCAATTGCCCTCTGGCCTTCCTTCATTTTCAGTTCATTTGCAGTTTTTCTGTACACCAGATTGTTGTATTGTGTGCATTTAGTGCTTATTGAAAGTTTTTAACCTAACTTTGAAATGAACTCTGAAGAGGAGGAAGAGGAAGTTATGATGTGGAGATTGATTAGTTTGTTTGAAAAAGGCACTAATAACAGAGAATTTTGGGTACACCCTGTAAACGAGAAGAGAAACCTCTTAGACTTTATTAAGGAGTTTGAAGAGCCACCCCAAAAAATTCGAAAACTACTGTCGAATGAAAGTCGAAACGTTCGAATATATCTTCGAAAAAATCCAGGATAAGATTAAAAAACAAAACACGAATTGGAGAAAATCACGTGTCAAGGAGCGGTCGTGCGCACACGCATGCGCAGGTGGCTCTGACGGACAGTGTCTGACAGCTTTTGACTAAAGGTGTCTTTTGAGGGAGCTGCGTCAGTCAAGGAAAAAACTTCTGTTTGTGTCTGTTCGTCTAGTTCGATGCAGTGTGTGGCGACCCCATAGCCACCCATGCTAAACACCTCGTTTTAGTCGCTATTAGTCAAAACGACTAAACGTGACTGACCGTGTCTGATTCTGTGTGTGGCCGGCCTAACCAGTCATGTCGCTGTCTGAGAAGGACTGTCCCTGTGTCGTTGTCGTGATGGCGGTGTTCGGGAAGTAATCTTAACTCATCAGACCAACAGTCTAACCTATATTACAAGAAATCGAAGCGTATTTAGTACAATAATATTACTGCTTGTAACAAGTTATTATTCTTCCTAACCAATATTCAAAGTATTCAAGTGTAGATAAACCTGCAATAAAATATCGACTTCTTGATTAACAGTGAAGGTTAAAAGGATTTCAGATAAGTGACAGGCCTAAACAGTAAACTAATTAGAGATAATACAAATAGAAAATGAAAAATTGCTAACTTATTTTTGAAATATATAATCTTACTAGCTGACCCGTACGGCGTTGCCCGTGGTGGTTGGTATTTTCAGTCTTTTTAACGTAATTGTATTCTTTTTAAGTGTTCAGTCAGTAGGTGGTATTTGGCTTATATATATATATAGATCTTTAATAACAAAAGCACTATTGTCATAATAATAAAAGATTTGAAAATATGATTTTAGCAACTTTAATCCCCCAACCCCTCCTAAAATTTCGAAATTTTTCATACCCTTTCTTAGTTAGCACCTATGGCCCTATAGGAAGCTACATACCAAATTTCATTCCAATCCGTTCTGTAATTTTGAAGAAATCGTGATTTAACAACTTTGACCCCCCCTCCTAAGATTTCGAATTTTTTTAAACCCTTTCTTAGTGAGCACCTATGGCCCTAGAGGAAACTACATACCAAATTTCATTCCAATCCGTTCTGTAGTTTTGAAGAAATCGTTTTTTAATAACTTTGATCAACCCCAAACCCCCCTAAAATTTCGAATTTTTTCTAACACTTTCTTAGTGAGCACCTAAGGCCCTATCGGAAGCTACATACCAAATTTCATTCCAATCCGTTTGTTAGTTTTGAAGAAATCGTGATTTAATAACTTTGATCCCCCCAAAACCCCCCTAAAATTTCGAATTTTTTCAAACCCTTTCTTAGTGAACACCTACGGCCCTAGAGGAAGCGACATACCAAATTTCATTCCAATCCGTTCGGTAGTTTTTGAGAAATCGTGATGAGAGTGAGTGAGTGGTATTTCGCTTTTATATATAGATTACCCTAAGCCCGATATAGGGCTAGCTGGCCCGACCCGGCTTTCCACGGATAGACAAATCAGAGTTAAATGTATATTAACAAAAAATATATTATATCAATAAATATATTACAATGTGTATTTCTTATGGGGATTTTTAGTAACTTTGACCCCCCCCCCCAAATCTTCTCTAAAATTTCTATTTTTTTAAAACTCTTTCTTAGCGAGCACCTAGGGCCCTAGAGGAAGCAACATAATAAATTTCATTCCAATCCGTTCGGTGTTTCTTTTTAGTAACTTTGACCCCCGAAACCCCCCTAAAATTTCTAAATTTTTAAAACCCTTTCTTAGCGAGTACCTAGGGCCCTAGAGGAAGCTACATACCAAATTTCATTCCAATCCGTTCGATGGTTTTTTGTAGTAACTTTGACCCCCCAAACCTCCCCTAAAATTTAGAATTTTTTAAAAACTTTCACAGCGAGCACCTATGGCCCTAGGGGAAGCTACATACCAAATTTCATTCCAATCCGTTCGATGGTTTTAGAGAAATCGTGATTTTGTAACTTTAACCACCCAAACCCCCCTAAAATTTCTAATTTTTTGAAACCCTTTCTTAGCGAGCATCTATGGCTTTAGAGGAAACTACATACCAAATTTCATTCCAGTACGTTCGGTAGGTTTTGATAAATCATAATTTAGTAACTTTGACCCCCCAAAACCCCCCTAAAATTTCGAATTTTCGGAAACCCTTTCTTAGTGGGCGTCTAGAGCCTATAAAGAGTATTAGTGCCAAATTTCATGTTTGTAGGCCTCGTGGTTTTGGAGAAACTGTGATGAGTCAGTGAGTCAGTGAGTCAATGAGTCAATGAGTCAATGGTATTTGGCTTTTATAAGTATAGATTTAAACAGCTGCGTGCCAACACTTTTTGGGTGTAGCCTACTTCTCTCCGAGGCCCATTTACAATGAATGCGTTTTTTGTTTGTTTGAAGGTCAAAAGTACCGACGCTATCCATGGTCTCCATGAGCTCAATTTGCTCAATAATCTTTTATTTTTTTTTTATTTTCAAATATATTTATTAAAACAATGAATTTATGAACGTCAGCTTGTATAATAATGTACTGTTGTGTACACAAAATAATTGCACTGCACGAATAAGTAGACTTGAAAACAAAAATTGATGTCTAAATCCTTCTGGTTTATTTCCAACAAATAATTATTATATTAAATTAAACAGTGTGTATTTTAGATGGAGTAAGGGAATCTGTTCAACAGTAATCCTAATTTGTATATTAGTAGACCTGACGTAATCTACATTTTAGTAGGTGGTGTACATACTATAGGAAACGAGCCTTTTTGTGAACACTTTCCAATGTACTAAAACCACACAATTAGGGTAGCTTCAGAGAATGATTAGAATAAGCGCAGAGAAAAGCGGGTATACCCATTACCCAGAGAGACACTGCACGCCAAAATCAGTAAATTAACAGAAATCACTACAACTGAGATATGTTGTCAAGTTATCAGTAAAGGGATGGTGAAGGCAGTTGTCTAATTCCCATGGAGAAGTCATTCAATGTGGCAACCAGGGCGCTAGTTTTTACTCAGACACAAATGCCAGTTATACATCTGTTTAGAACATCTTTAATCTGTGATAAAAGGTACGAAAAGATTATGTATTTATATTTTCTCCCGCTGTATTTACATTGCAACTCTTCGCAAATTTAAAATAGTTAAAACACAAACTATAAAAGAAATGGCAACAAAAACATTTAGTCGTGTATAGTGTGGAAAGCTGATGATAAGTTTGATAATATTACAGGCAAACGTAAGACTAATCTTGCGATCCCACAGTTCTTAAACAATCAAATGTCGTATATGAATTTCAATCTACTCGGCTACTATTTTTTGATGGAATTGAGTAACAGTAATGATGTACATATCTTAGACATGTTATATCTTGTTAGGGGGCAGAGTGGTTCGATCTACTCGGCTATTTAATATTTTTTGATGGAATTGAGTAATAGGAATGATGAACATATCTTAGACATGCTGTATCTTGTTAGGGGGCAGAGTGGTCGAGAGGAAAAGGCGCTAGTCCAGTCTACTAAGCTCGGAACCACCAAGTTGCGTAAGTTCAAACCTAATTAATGGCCAAAGTAAACAATATATATATATACAGGGTGGAACAAAGTTAATGTTAAAAACTTCGGGAAATGGTTCTATGGGTCAAAATAAACAGAAAATCAAAAATAATATTTTTGAAAAACGCTTCATTTTCCAAATATCCGCCATTTTGTTTCACTTACTAAATAATTAATATCTAGAGAACGGTTTAACCGATTGAGTTCAAACGAGGCATGCAGTTTAACCTAACAATGATCCATCAAAATAAGCGATTATATCCAATCATGCGTTTCAAAATGGCGGCTGTTTGAATATTTCAAACCTTAATTACTCAAAACCCGTACATTTTAACGAAAAATGTCAAGACACTTTTTTTGTAGCCCTTTTGATTCCCTATCGGTTGATTTAACTTTCAAAACAATCGTATGAAGAATAATAGTTAAGTTAAAGATAATGGCAGCAAATGTACATACAACATTGTAGTATTTGCTGTGTTGGTATAGGGTGCCGTGTTGAATAAACAAATTACACATAACTTAGCTTTATCCTTCATTCGATTGTTTTAATAGTTGCACCAACCGATAGGGAATCAAAAGGGTTATAAAAAAAGTGTCTTGAAATTTTTTGTTAAAATGTACGGGTTTTGAGTAATTTAGGTTTGAAATATTGAAACAGCCGCTATTTTAAAACGCATCATTGGATATAATCGCTTATTTGTCTTAAGATAGATCATTGTTAGAATAAACTTCATGCCAAGTTTGAACTCAATCGGTTAAACCGTTCTCGAGATATTAATTATTTAGTAAAAGAAACTAAGTGGCGGATATTTGGAAAATGAAGCGTTTTTCGAAAAAATATTATTCTTGATTTTATATTTATTTTGACCCATAAAAACATTTCCCGAAGTTTTTAACACGAACTTTGTTCCACCCTGTATATACATAACTGATTTTGTTATTGAAGAAACAAGACGGTAGATGGAAACTTAAGCGTTTTGGAACGAATGATTATAGTAAGTTTTAATTAGCTCATACAATATTACAGAGCTTTTTTGAATCATCCCATAAATAAGTTGTACTTTTATTGATATGTATTGTCACTCTGCATTACAAAAAAGCAGAGTCTTCATCCGCGAATAAACTTATAAAAAGATAAGTTTTTTTAACTTCCCGCTACCAATAAAGGGAAGTTATTGATTTCGGTCCGATTTTCGAAAGTCGAGTTTTCATTAAATCTCCACGTTTTGAGGTCCCAGGAAGCCATTCTGACTATTCCCGCCGAGATGTCCGACCGTGTGTGTGTGTGAGGATATATGTGTGTAAATAAATTTTTGTCGTACAGTTTCTCAAAAACGAATCAACCCATTGAATTCTACGACATGTTATTCGAAAGGGTGTACCAAAACTTAGATCTGATTAGATTTGAGAGTTAATCCATCGAGCCAATCCGAAGAAATTTAAAAAAATAACCTAAATATTTTTTGGAATTTTTATGTTTTTTAAAAATAACTTTAAAGCGTGCGAAAAAATCATAATAAAACCATGTATACATTTTTTGTGCTTAAAAAACTGCGTCGACTGCTTTTTTGAAAATGAAAATTGGACGACGCATTCAAAAGTTATCGTTGTTTAAAAATTCACAAATTTTCGTTTTTTGGCATTTTTTCAACATATCTTCCCGATTTCTCAACCAATCAATATAAACCTGTACATTTTCTTTTTGCGCTTTAAAAACTGCGTAGAATGCTTTTTTAATAAACTAATTTTTAAGCGTTTAAAATTCAAACTAAGCGGGAAGTTCTAGGGTTGGCCTGCACGGTCAACCAATTTCCAGATTTTTTAATAAAAATTAACATTACAATTCGTTACAGGTTATTCTGAATTCACCTCGAAGTTAGCTGTGAATTAAAATGGTGCTGTCTCATATATTCAACACAAGTCATCATGGAAAAGGAATCTTTCGTCAGTATTTGGCTACTGCTTCAGGTAAAATTATAGTTATTGCAATTAAACTTTGTAAAAAACAGTGTAAATTGTGACTTTATTTCATCCCACTTATAATTTTAAATTGAAACCAGATTTTAAAACCATTCTTATAAGAAGATGCGAACGCGAAAGATTTCATTTTGAAAATAGTTCTACCGTTTCCTGTTTTTAACGAATAGTTAGGATTTTAAATTTGTTTCCAAACGTAACTGGGCTCTAAAACATTTTCAAGAAAGGTAAGCATTTGTATTCAGTTCAGTTCTTATGAGTGAGAAAACAGTTCTGCCATTAACTGAATTTAATGAATTTACAAAATTAAATTTATGTGTTAGAATTTCAACCGACAATTTGGGAAGTTGGTCTACTAACGAAAGCGCTGAATAGCTGCCTGTGTGAAGTATGTAAGTAGAATTTGTTTGTGCCTAAGCCTCCGGCAACTCACTCCACCCGCAGCGGAAAGTTAGCCTTTCGGCTATGCGGCCTTGTGTAATGGACTCGTGCCGTCGGCCTCAGGTCGGACGATACACTCACGGTAAAATCTCCCACGTGAGTGCAAAGAACGCAACCCGCACGGCACAGTGCATTGGATTTGCCCTGTCACTTATTTTAAATGCATTTCTAAAAACATCGGTCTGCATCTCTTCTCTTGAAAACAAGGAAGTTTTCTTCATATGGTACTAGCTGACCCGGCAATGCTTTGCTATTGCTTAATTTGAAACTTTGAAAGCCTGTAATTCGTATCCCTGAGGGCCGATGTAAATTATAATGGGATTCTGCTCATTGCTTGATTTACCTAACCTAAAATTATATTCATTTTTTGATCCAAATCAGTTGTTGATCAAAATCAGCTGTTGATCAAAATCAGCTGTTTTAAGCTTTTCATACGAACAGCTGTTTTGTGTGCCCCTGATAAAATCAAAAGAAATCTTTCTTCTTCTTCCTTAAGATTGACCTTCCATAAGATTAACATTGAAACTTTGAGGGCCACTGGGGCGTAGCCCTAATGTCCTAGGACTTCGGTAACCTTCCCAGGGTTAACCTGTGTTACTATGCAAAATTTCAAAGCAATCGGATGGACGGTTTGGTAACACATAAAGGACAAACATACAAACGTACAAACAGACGGACATACATTGAATTATATATATATATATATATATATATATAGTAGTAAATGTGTTTAACAATAGTATTGAAGGATGTTACCAAGGTAATCCACTAGGATTTGAAAGTCGGCATTTCTGAGAAATCGGAGGGTTGATAGTTCCGCAAAACATATTAGTGACATGGCTAGTACAGCCGTGGCCAACGGCACCAGTCTTAGTGCCTGTAAATTTCAGGTCCACACTCAGGAGTACTACACAGTACTTTTACGGTCTTTTATGTTTTGATCGATTTTGGGGAAACGAAGCGATCTATAAGGTCGTGTAAAAAACAAAACATGGAGAATAATATCCTAAATTTATTTTTTTAGATAAAATTCAAAAGTTTCACTCTAGTACGAAAACTCTAAAAATGGTTATTTTCTGTCAAAAAAGTGCTTCCGGTTGTTGGATGTTTGTTTGCTATCGAACTCGTTAGAGCGGCTTAGACAACCAACGTGTGTACCACATTTAGACCAAATCTAAATCGCACAGTTAGAGTGCGAACACATATATACAATTTTTAATGACCCCCAAAAACGTGTTCTGGGAACTATGATTGGTGCTCATTTACTACTCCCGACCTTAAGTTTCACCATAAGGGCCACTGCAATAGCTCATATTTCCTATGGAAATTCGCTAATAAGCTTAACCATGGGAGACTAAAGCACAGAGTAAGTAATACCCCTTTTAGTGATTTCCCCGGCTGCAAAATACATACCTGCATTATCGAATTTTTTCCAGACAAACCATTGCTCTGACGAAATAAATACATATGGCATTTTTTGTTGAAAAATACCTCCCCTACACGGTGGTATTTTTTACTTTCCTCTATCTTCATCCCAACTCGAAATATTAAGGATAATCGAAAAAAAAATGATAATCGATTTTTTTTCCGACTTTGGGAAATCGATAGACTGGTAAACTTTTTTATGTTAATCTACATACTTGAATGTACTTATAAAAAAAATTCAGCCGTATTGCAAATTACTGGTAGTTGAAACCTATACCGACTGGGCTAATCATAAAACAGGGGATTCGCATCGCAGTTGATCTTTACCCGGCTAGAATAAGATTAAATAGATTATTGTAAAAACAGCAATGGTAGATATAATATGCTCTGCTTAATTTGTTGATGATTATTTTCACTTTTGATTGACACCATGTCTTCCACTTACTGATTTAATTTTGACTTAACGGTTTAGGCAGCCTAGTGCTCAAACGGCGGTCTTATAAAAAGTTTTAATCATTGCTCACACTTACTTAGGAAAAAAATTAATCAAATAAAGCACATGTTACTTGGAAGTTAATAGGCCTACTCAATTTACCAATTAAGTAATAGTCAATTCACCAATTAAGTATTAAAAAAATAACATAAAAGTTATAAGGTAATAAATCAGACATACACACTTTTTCTTTATTATATAAAAATATTCATTTCATTCACGCATCTCTGGCTCTACTGCGCAAGCTTCAGAATCTGGGTGACTACTACCCGGTCAAATTTCGAATTTATTACATAGCACCCTATATTTTACGATGATTGTAGATTTTACAAGTTATTTTAAGACCTTTACGTCTAACCGTTTAAAAGTTATAGGGTTATAAAGTTTAAAAAACACCCTATCTTGATATTTTAGTATAGAAACGTTTTGAAGCAATGAAAACACTCCTAACACTAATAAAGCATTTTGTTAGACAAATAAATAACTTTTTTAAATCAACAAATACGATCGATTGTCATTGTTCAAATTGTTGCTTAAAGAAAGCCCTCCGTTTATTAGGCTACAAGTTCTCATTTTAAAGTACAGTTTTTATATTCTAAAATGGCGTAGAACTTGCGATTTTTTTATGAAACACCCTATGTTTTATGATGATTTTAGATTTTACTAAATTCTAGATTGTAAATCAGCTGATATTACACATCTGTTATCAACTTAATTTTTCATGTGTGGCAAATTTGTAATTTTGTCGCTTCAATTCCTCTGTATTATGGGTTTGAAAAATTAACATAAACCGTATTTGTTGATTTTAATAAGTTATTTGTTTGTCTAAAAAATGCTTTATTTGTGTTAGAGCGTTTTCATTGGTCCAAAATGGTTTCTATACAAAAATATCATCAACTCAGATAGGGTGTTTTTAAAACTTTATAGCCCTCTAACTTTTAAAAGGTTAGTCATATAAAAAAAAAATAAACGGTATCAGTTAACTGACACAAACTTTCTCCCAACTTATTGTAGTCAAAATAATATTGTTTTTAATCATTTTATTTACTACTTTTTAGAACAAAACAAAAAAATAATATTCTACCTACGTCAATCGTATAAAAAAGTTATTGTCCCAGGCGGGATTCGATCGCGCGACCTTTGAATTACTGGCCGTCTTCTCTACCGTTGTGCTATCCCTTGCGGCCGTTGCCGTGATGCTAGATTGACAACATAAACTTGTTTATTTTTTAACATTTCCCCATAATTATGAAACGCCGAAGTTTTGATAAAAGCGGATGGTGTCATTTTGTTTGGCATCTTAAGCACTATAAATACTGAAAATTTGATCAAAATCGTTAAAGCCGTTTTTGAGAAATTTGCATTTTTGTCGTTTTTTATTGGTTTTTAGGGGTAAATTACCCTTAAAAATTAAAAATTCCAAAAAATGAAAAAAACGCCTGGAGATATTAGGGTTTAGTACCTACATACCAAATTTCATGAAAATCGGACCAATAGTGTCCCCTCTGGTCGTGTATACATACTGACACACTGACAGACAGACACCACGTTAAAAACACTTTTTTGGGTTCAGGGAGCACCAAAACAAAAAATTCCACTAAAAATAATTTTGGGTTCAGGGAGCACCAACACAGATAATTGCACTAAACAATTTTTTGGGGTTCTGGGAGCACCAAAACAGATAATTCAACTGAAAATTCAAATTCGAACATTTTTACGAAAACAATACTTTCTCCATATACTACGTATAGGGTGGAGAAAGTAAAAAATACCAAGAACAAAAAAATCTTAAAATAATTTGTAAAATCCACAATCATCATAAAATATAGGTTGTTCCATAAGAAATTCGAAAGTTGGCCGCCATATTTGAAAAATGTCTGGTAAGATAAAAATTTCAAATTCACCAAATTAAACAGAACTAAAAGTCCATGGGAATTACAATTTAACTTTTACTTTCTCCCCCTATACCATAGTATATGGAGAAAGTATTGTATTCGTCAAAATTTTCGAGTTTGAGTTTTTGGTGAAAATATCCGTTTCGGGTCCCCCTGAACCTAAAAAAGTGGTTTTCGGAGTGATGTCTGTGTTCGTGTGTGTCTGTGTGTCTGTGTGTCTGTGTGGATGTTATCAGACCTAGAGCCTAAACCAGTCGTCCGATTTTGATGAAATTTGGTGTGGAGGTACTAATCTACGGTATCTCCAGGCGTTTTTTTCATTTTTGTTAATTTTTTATTTTTAAGGGTAATTTTCCCATAAAAACCCTTAAAATAACGGAAAAATACATTTTTCTAAAAAACGGCTCCAACGATTTTGATTAAAATTTTACAGCTTATTAGGGACCTAAAGTACTATAAACTGTAAAATTTTAATCAAAATCGTTCTAGCCGTTTTCGAGAAAAGTCGGTTTTTCCGTTATTTTATGAATTTTTATGGGAAAACAACTTTAATACAAAATCACCTCTCCTACCCCACCCTACAAGTCACCGTGAATCTGTTTAATAATTTAAATATGTTTGTGAGAAAGTATGTGCCAGTTCCTGGTACCGTTTATTTTTAATAGCTCTTATAGATTTCAAGAGAAACAGCTGGTACACTCATATCAATCACCCTGTATAACGGTTGTCACCAATTATTGAACGCGCTACCTCTTCGCTGGAGTCTTGGTATATTTTCTGCGCTGCAGTCAACCTACCACACTATAACGGGTAGTCCATTCATACAAAGAAGCTTTACTTTGTTTTATATGTTCGCGCGACGGGTAGCGCTACTTATCTCAAATCTCAAAGAGCTGAGATAATCGTTTTGTGTTTTTGTTTTTTGACAGCACGTCTTAAAATAGACTAGAAAATAAGCTAAATAATAATTTAATTCATCTGTCTAGGTACTTTCTGCATGGCCATCGTCGGAACCGCCGTAGCATGGCCATCGCCGATACTGATCAAAATGGAAAAGAACGAAACTCCGTTCCAACTCAACACAATCGAAGTATCCTGGATGGTCTCCTTAATGTTCCTCGGCACAATGCTGAGCCCGATTCCGACGGCCTACCTGATGGATAAATTCGGCAGGAAACGTATCCTTCTATCATTCACCTGGTTCCCATTCGTCTCCTGGATGCTCATATACTTCTCGACGACAGCTGTGACGTTGTACGTCGCCAGATTCTTAGCCGGTCTCTGGGCCGGGGTGGCGCAGACAATACTACCAGTATTTGTAGGCGAAATTGCCGAACCTAAAATAAGATCGTCGTTGAGTACTTTTAACAATCTATTGGTGAACGCGGGTGTTTTGTTTGTTTATCTAGTCGGTCCTTACGTGACGTATAACGTGCTGACCATCATCTGCGGATCTATGACGGTTTTATATTTCTGCGTTTTCATCATCATACCGGAAACGCCTTACTATTACATGATGCACAATAAAGAGGAAGCGGCGTTCAAATCGTTAGTGTGGTTCAGGGGTAATGTATCCAGCAATGAGATCGAAATAGAACTGAACGATATCGTACTTTCTATACACCAACAAACGGAAAGGAAAGGCGGTTTTAAGGAGATTTTTCTCGACGAAGGAAACCGAAAAGGTTTTATAATATCGGAAGTGTACGCCATTTTAAAACGGTTGTCAGGCTCCGGTGTGCTGCAGGCCTACGCTTCCATAACACTTCCACCGCTTACTTTTGGAATTTTGAACCGAAACGAATGCGTGCTTATCGTAGGCACTGTAAGTTTAGTTTCGTCGGTAGTTTCTGTATTCGTTACCGCCTTCTTCAACAGAAGAAATCTAATAACCGTATCCTGTATAATAGCCGGTACTATGATGGCGTTCGTCATGGTTTGGTTTTATCTGAACGACAAGACAAACGTAAACGTGGAGAATTATAGTTATGTCATTTTTGTATCTTTTATTATTTACTACTCAACGTTCAATTTCGGCTTGGGCCCGATCGGAGCCAGCATCAAAGGCGAAATGTTTTCGGCAAACGTGAAAGCTCTTTCGTCTTCGTTGACCACTATGATGGTTTCCTTAACTTCCTTTTTACTAAATAAATTTTATCTGATAATCGCTGTTCATTTCGGCATGTACATGAATTACGTTATTTTCGCTGTCAGTTGTTACGCGGCCATTGTTTTCACCTGGGTGTACGTGCCGGATACGCATGGAAAAACTCTTCAAGAAATCCAAGATATTTTGGGTAAAAATAGGAAACCGAGTAAAGTCGAGCGTCCTGCTTAAAACATCTAGTTGGACCAATGTACAAATCAAAATAAGAGCAATTACCCACTCGTAAATGTGTGGGCACATTGACTATCTGGTCCGTTTTGTATTCAAACAAATGTTTACGAGTAATTCAAATAACTACCCAACGTCTTTGTTCCGACACTCGTCCACCATATTTCCACAGCCATCTTTCATCGTCTACATTTATAACCGGAAAAATGCATCGCCAACAGAATTATGTAAGCGTACCGAAGTCAATCAGTTAAATATATGTGGGCGACACGCCGATTGCATGATTTTTATTTACATTGTTACAAGTCAAGGTAATAGGAGCGTGTTAATAAAATGTACATTGTTAAAATCTAAAATATTTTAAATTGAGAATATATTATGTACAAGACTTATATTCCTTACGAGTGAAATAAATTATTAATTTAGTATGTTTGACTACTAAAAAATTGATACCTCATAATGATAAAAAAAACGTAATTTCAAATAATTAAACCGCAATAATTAAGTGGCAGAATTATACTGCTGACATCAAACCTTGCTAGAGGTGAGGGGGAATTTTATCAATTGTGATTATTATTTTTCTTAACTTTAACTTTTTACTGCCTCATATTTCAAACACATCTAAAGTAAGCAATAAATAACTGTTTCAAAATATTTATATATTTTTTTACTTTTCTACTAAAGGAAGGCGCTACAGGAATATTAGTTAAACTTATTGGTATAGGTTAGTTTGTAATATTCTGAAGTAATTTGTCATAGTACAAATGAAACACATTTAAGTTTGATTTGCAAAGTGTTGTGCAACTTAAAAACATTTCTGGGGATTGCCAAACACGCTCAAGTTTGGAATTTTGATAAATCTTTAAAAGTAATAATGCAATCCATTTCACAGTTACAGTACAAACGTGTATACTTGATCGTTAACTATTTAAAAAATGGCGACTGGCGGTTCTCGTTTTCTGTTCTTTTCTTTTTTTTAGGTTTTTTAATGTTTATGTTTTTGGTGTGAGGTATTGACGTTAAATAATTTAAAAGGCAGCCATAAAAAAAGATATAAAACATAAAATTATTGTTTTAGAAAGATTGTAAAACGTTTCATAAAACATGTATGTTTTATCCTTGCCCAAAGTTACTATTTGTTTTTTGTGAAAATATAAAATGTTGGATTCTCTGGAAAGAAGTGATTTGGGACTTAAGTTTATATAAAACTTGTTTCTTTATTTTAATATAAGGGCTATCTTCTGAACATTCCAGAAAACACCTGTATATTTTTATGTAAATTTTAAACTGTTGTTCGATTTAATTTAGTATATGCATTATATTATAATTATTATTGAACGCATTAAGATATGTTAAGATGATTATTAAATAAAAACAATGTGTAGGCCTACTACTTAAGAAATACTGTAAAATATTTGGCTGTGAAAAAAGTATTAATGTAATGTACTTTGCTAGTTTGTAGATATTTAATCATAAATAATAAAACAATTTATAAACTCTTATTTTGTATACTATAAAACTCAAATTTCACTTATACCCAATTTTATAAAATGTAAAGAAAATTTACATCATTAAAATGGTTATGATAGATGTCATGCCAATAACTGATGTTTTCTAATTAATTATGAGATGATTTTATATGTTTATCTTTAAACTATTAATTTTCCATTTACATAGACATAATGTTGAGTAAATTAACATAAATGCTGAGAAAATAAGAACATTCAAATTAAGAACTGTCGCAACATTACCATTAAATGTTTTATTCAAATAAATACAAAGGTAATACAGGATGTGTAAAAATAAAAAAAAATAAAAATAAAAAATGAAATTGTAATAGTTTTAAATGTTTTATTTTAATGTTCGTCGTTTAAGAATACCATCTCCTAAGTAATATCCATTGAATAAAAAAACCCATATACTCAGATACTCTTTTGAGTAAAGTTTTTGATAAACGACAGAGAATTATTTGGCACATTATTAGTGGGGATATTATAATTTACAACTTCGCTCAAAACCCAAGTGAGACTATCTAGTATGTTACTGTTTATCACTGGTTTATAATGAATAATTTACTTCAGAAACGATTTATATTTGAAACCTATATTATAGTTTTAGTGAATTTTTTGTCTCTTGAATTTTTTTTCTAAAAACTCTTCCTTTTCGAGATATTAGCAACTTTATGTCGATTTATTTCAAAACGTTTAGGGCCGCCATTTTGTTTTGGTCGGTCTGATTTTTATTTTCTTTATGTCATTTTCCTAGTCTTAAATATACCTTTAAAATAAGGTAGCACATAACCATACTTCCCATTTAAAAATTTTGAGTTGCTCCCAAACTCTCCCATTTTTAGGGGACACTCAAAATTGCGATTGCTTCAAAAGATACTTTGGGCTAAGTTAGTATTGTACTCCAAAGGATATTTGTTTGTTTTAACAAACACAAAAGTTAAAGGTGGGGAGTGGGACTTTTAAGACACCTGGTATAAAAGCCAAATCCCACTCACTGATCACGAATTCTCAAAAAATATTGTACGTATTGGAACGAAATTTGGTATGTAGCTTCCTCTAGGTGCTCACTAAGGAAGTTTTTCAAAAAATTCTAAATTTTAGGGGTTTTTGGGGGCGGGGTCAAAGCTACTAAATCACGATTTCTCTAAAACTACCGAACGTATTGAAATGAAACTTGGTATATAGCTTCCTCTAGGGCCATAGATGCTCGCTAAGAAAGGGTTTAAAAAAATTATAAATTTTAGGAGGGTTTAGGGGGGGGGGGTCAAAGTTACCAAATCACGATTTCTCTAAAACTACTGAATGGATTGGAATGAAATTTGGTATGTACCTTCCTCTAGAGCCGTAAATGATGATAAAAAGGATTTCAAAAAATTTGAATTCTTAGGGGGTCAAAGTTACTAAAAAAAACACTTAACGGATTGGAATGAAATTTGGTATGTAGCTTCCTCTAGGACCCTAGATGCTCGTTAAGAAAGGTTTTCAAAAAATTCGAAATTTTAGAGGGGTCAAAGTTACTAAAAATCACCATAAGAATTACATAGTGTAATATATTTATTGATATAATATATTTTTTGTTAATATACATTTAACTTTGATTTGTCTATCCGTGCAAAGCCGGATCGGGCCAGCTAGCAAACCATAAAAGGTAAACATATTTTTTGTACATGAATTTTCTACCTGACCTCATACAGTATTTTTGAACATTTTATATACTAAACAAGTTTTGTTGATGTTATTTTTAAGTTTGATTTGTACATTAACGTTGCCACATCCCAAAAGTTTATTCTCGTAATATTTATGCAAGACAACTCAAGTGTGTCACGTCCCTGCAAGTAAGGTACATCTCAAAATGAAAACAAACTAAATAAAATAAAATAATTATTTATTAAACTAAATAATATAAAATATTTATTAAATCCTAGTCTATGACTAAATTGTATTAATGAACAACTTATGGTAGGTAACTTGTGAGAGATATGATCAGACATGATTAGATTTGTACAATGTGGGTGCGATGAAATGTGGCTCTTTTGGTGATTCTGAAACAAACACAATTTTTTTGTATAAACTTTATTAGATTATTTATATATAATATGAACTACGGTAACATCCTATTACTTTAAATGATAAATTCTTGTATCTATCTTTGTATCTGTCGCGGGTCTCGAAAACGGCTCTAACGAATTCAAAGAAATTTTGTATTTAGGTGTAGTTTTGATTTTTAAGTACACCAATCTAGTTGTATTTCGTGTAAAAACGTAATTTTTCGAGAAAATCTAATTTAAAAGTTGAAAATTTTTAACATATGGTCTTATGGGTTGCCATGTTGGTTACAAAATAACAACGAAATAGTAAATAAAGCGATCAAAACAGCTGATTATAAACAAGCAAATTTATACTGTTTTAGCACGTTGGAAATAGAGTGGAATAGAACTGAGATTGAGTATTATCCAAAATCAGCTGTTCATTGTATAGTTTTTAATTACTGTTAAAAAAACAAGCTAATTTATACTGTTTTAGCACGTTGCAATTAAAATAAATTGGGCCTGATTTAACAATTTATATACTGTATATATTTACCTTTACGATATGTCGTACAATTCTGGGTTTTCGTCGTTTTTAAATGACGGCCGTTTCGACTATTTTATTCAGTCATTTTCAAATTCTAGCTGTTCGCACACTGGGAAGTTTGTCACAAATAAAAACATTTAAAACACTTATACATACATGACACTTAATGTACATTACAAACATATAGTTTGTAGTGAGTGCGAGTTTGAACTGAACACGGTAACATGTGCCGAATATCTTATGCTGCGGTTCAAATGTGTTTTTAATCTTTATATGTCTGTAATGTACATTAAGTGTCATAAATGTATAAGTGTTATAAATGTTTTTATTTGTGACAAAGTTCCCAATGTGCGAACAGCTGGAATTTGAAAATGACTGAATAAAATAGTCAAAACGGCCGTCATTTAAAAACGACGAAAAACCAGGATTGTACGACAGATGGTAAAGGTAAATATATATATTTATAAACAGTCCAGTTAGGCTACCACAAATAAGTATGGATAACAATTTATTTTGTCAAAAAAAAGGTAAACTTGGCAAAGATGGATAAATTCTAATAGTCAATTTTGTAATATAGGCCTGGCTCATTTCTGAAACATAGTATTGAGGTTATGTTAATCCTGCAATAATTTTACTATATTTAGGCCTGGTTTCAAAACTTTAGTTGACAGAAGATAGTAAGAACTAGGACTAAAATCGTAATGAAAGCATGTTTTTAATAACCTCAAGTTTTTAAAGCATGTATTTGAGGTTATAATTAGTCTTGTAATTACTGTTAATATATTTAAGGCTGGTTTCATAATTTTACAAACCTATGTACAAACGAACCAAAGATTAACAAGATTCTTCAATACAAACTGATGTAAGCGTGACTTATTTTCGTTAATGTTTTTTAAGAAGTTGTTGGTGAAGAGATTTCTTTAGACTAAAAACACAAAAGACCTAACTAGTAAGTTTATACTGAGTTTCTCGTGTTTTAGTTTCAAATAAGTTAGTGGAAAAACTATGTCCTTAGTAATCATTTATTTTTGTGGAATTCGGCGAACAGTACCTATGAGTTACTATCTCCTATAAAGTTTTTCGTGTTAGTACTACACTAACTTCCATTCCTGGATTCAAACGGGATTTTAAGCAGGTTCTCTAACCCTTCAGCTACCAGGCTGTCCCATATCCATAAATACAAGTACAATAAACTACGGTACATATTGATTTATAATTTCAGAAACTTCTAAAAGAGTTGTTGATGAAATCGAAAAACAGTTTTATACTGGACAGTTTAGTCAGTTTTTTATTTGTTATTTATCTAGTTTATTTATCGAAGCAAAAAGTAAGACTTAGCAGATTCTCCTCACTTAAAAAAAAGAAGGAAAACATCATCATTCACTGGTTTATATACTGTACTAAATAACCATTTAATGATGAAGGGATTAAGTTTTGTGGCCGAATCAAAAATGTCACTCGATATTTATTTTTAACGCAGTTTCAATTAAACTAAAATGAATTGAGCTTACCCTTAAATAGTTTGTAGTTAGTGATGGTAAGATGCAAGTTTAATAGCTTCATATCCACCGTATCCGCCAAACCCTTTGTAGCCACTATACCCTCCATATCCACCATAATATCCTTTGTAGCCGCCATAACCTCCCAAGCCTAGGCCGCCGTAATATCCTCCAAGACCTACAGCGTAAGCCGGTGCAGCGACAGAAACGGCTACGGGAGTTGCTACAGGCACCGGTCTGGCGATAGTCACCGGGTACGGCTGAGGAACAGGTACTGCGTAGGGTTGTGGCACCGATACAGGCACCGGGTGTGGTACAGCTACCGGTACAGGCCGTGGAACCGATACGGGATACGGTTTAATGACGGTTACAGGGTAAGGTTTGGCGACCGGTACCGGAACAGGTCTTGGAACGGCTACAGGAACTGGATGCGGTACCGGAACAGCTACAGGGCGAGTGACCGTGACCGGGTAAGGTTGTGGAACTGGTACTGGTACCGCCTGGTTTACTGTGGTAACTGTTGCTCTGACTGCTCCTACTCCGACAGCTGGCGCGTAACCTAAGCCGTAACCATAACCTAGACCTCCGTAACCTAATCCAACTCCATAACCTATTCCTTCGTATCCTAGTCCTCCGTAACCACCATAACCGCCGTAACCGTATCCAACTCCGAAGATTCCTCTTTTGGTTGATTTCTTTTCTTCCGTACCTTTGGCAACATCTTCGCCAAGGGTAGCTACAACGAGCCCAAGAATCAACAAGCACACCTGAACAGAAATATGGTATTAACAAATAAATCTACTCACAAATAAAATACAAACCTAACCTGTAGAAATCCATGATTTATACAGACGGTCTTAATATTTCTCGTTTGTGTACAAAAAGCTTCAAGAGCACCGTAACATTGTCATAACCATCTGAGGATGATGATGACTGCATTGAAATGTACATAAGAGCAGTGATATAAACATAACTAGTTAATTAAACTAGTTTATTGGTTTTGTTTTTCTGTATGCAGTTCACTTTTAAACTGAACGCGTAAAAGGAGAAGGTTATCAATGTAAATTGATTGATCCAATTGAGTTAACACACGTTTTAGCTGTGAGATCTTTTGTTCAAGGTAATTATTGTATCGAGTTATTTATATTTTTTATCAATCTAAGTCAAGTTTTAGATTTTGTTTACCTATAGTCTATGTTAGCATACGATGACTTTAAGATTAGGGTTTTTGTTGTGTCTAAGATGATTATATACGAAAATTGGTGAATATTTTATTGACCTATCTATATATTAAAAGAATTTATGAAAACTTGTGGCAGTCAGTACGGCCATTCTATCCGGCCAATTTCCTTATTATTATTTTTTAATTGCAGTTAATCATTCACAGATATGTCATCAAGCATTACAAATCATGCATCTTTCGCCTTACAAACGTTATAATCAAATGCAAATTTCTGCTGTGTATTCTTTATGGGGGTTTTTTGGTTCTTTGTCCACTTTGCGTTCGTATACCGTCCATCCGATTGCTTTGAAATTTTGCATAGTAACACAGGTTAACCTTGGGAAGGTTGTAGGCCATTTACCGAAGTCCTAGGACATTAGGGCTATGCCCCAGTGGCCCTCAAAGTTTCAATGTTAATCTTATGGAAGAAAGATTTCTATTGATTTTATCAGGGGCACAAAAACAGCTGTTCGTATAAAAAACTTAGCAACGCATCATGTTTGTTTACTTTCATTACCATAGCAACATTACTTAGAAAATTTGAAGAGTATTACCTTTTTGAGGTTACATTAACAAACTAAAAACAAACACAAATAAAAATCAACGAAAAATGCTAACTATATTTTAATTCAATTCAAACATTGGTTGCTACAAACCTATTATATATAAAACAGCTAATTTTGATCAAAAACTGAACATAATCAATCACAGATATGTCAAGTCTTATATATTATCATCCGTTCAGCCGCTATTCACCCGAGAAGGAGCTCCGGTATACAATCCTTCAAATTTCCCATTTTAATCTTATGGAGATAATGTTTAATGAGTTTGAGTCAGCTGCCAAATAAAACAGCTGATTTATGCTCTGTCACCTATGTACAAACGAGCCAAAGATTAACGAGATTCTTTATCGAATTTTCCACCTGCGAGCGAAGCGAAGCAGCCATCTGAGGCCGAAGGCCGAGCCGGGGTTGGGAAGCGGAGCGTCCAGGGGCACAGCCCCTAGTATCTATATAATAAAAACGAATTGCTGTTCCTTTGTAAGCGCATCACTTGAGAACGGCTGGACCAATTTGGCTTTTTTTTGTTTTAAAATGTTCGTAACAGCAAAAACTAGGTTTTTTATATAAAAACAAATTTTAAAAGTTTCCCGAAAAAGTTTCAAATTTGGAAAAACTAAACAGCCTCTTTTGTATGGACTTAAGACCTTAGTAGCCTACACAAAAACAGCTGTTCGTATAAAAAGCTTAGCAACATATGTTTGTTTACACTCATTACCATATCAACTTGAATTAGCATTTTTAAACAGTTTATTATTATTCAAAACCAACAGCTTTTTTAGGTTAAATTGACCAACAAAAACAAATATCAACTAAAAATGCTTACTACATTTTAATTCAATTCAAACATTGGTTGTTACATAAAATATATAAAAAAGCTGTGTTGGATCAAAAACTGAACATGATTTTAGGTTAAGCCTAAACAGATTAGGTAAAAGCAAACAAAAAGTTTACTGTAAATTATCTATAAAGGTTACAAACTATAAATCTAAATATGTGTAGTATATTTTTAAGTGGCATAAAACCATTTTGCAATTCGGATACTTAAGTCGATGTAATGAAATGGAATAAGCACCCTTTAAAACAAAATAGCGAAGCATTGCTGGGTCCACTAGTCTATATAGTAATAAACGGTATCAGTTAACTGACACAAACTTTCTCCCAACTTACTTTAGTCAAAATAATATTGTTTTTAATCATCTTATTTTTTACTACTTTTTAGAACAAAACAACAAAATAATATTCTACCTACGTCAATCGTATAAAAAAATTATTGTCCCAGGCGGGATTCGATCGCGCGACCTTTGAATTACTGGCCGTGCTCGCTACCGTGGTGCTACCCCGTGCGGCCGCCGCCGCGATGCTAGATTGACAACACAAACTTGTTTATTTTTAAACATTTCCCCATAATTATAAAACGCCGAAGTTTTGATAAAAGCGGGTGGTGTCATTTTGTTTGGCATCTTAAGCACTATAAATACTGAAAATTTGATAAAAATCGTTAGAGCCGTTTTTGAGAAATTTGCATTTTTGTGGTTTTTTATGGGTTTTTAGGGGTAAATTACCTCTAAAAATTAAAAATTCCAAAAAATGAAAAAAACGCCTGGAGATATTAGGGTTTAGTACCTACATACCAAATTTCATGAAAATCGGACCAATAGTGTCCTCTCTGGTCGTGTATACATACAGACAGACTGACAGACAGACACCACTCTAAAAACACTTTTTTGGGTTCAGGGAGCACCAAAACAAAAAATTCCACTAAAAATATTTTTGGGTTCAGGGAGCACCAACACAGATAATTGCACTAAAAAATTTTTTGGGGTTCTGGGAGCACCAAAACAGATAATTCAACTGAAAATTCAAATTCGAACATTTTTACGAAAACAATACCTTCTCCATATACTACGTATAGGGTGGAGAAAGTAATAAACGGTATCAGTTAACTGACACAAACTCTCTCCCAACTTACTGTAGTCAAAATAATATTGTTTTCAATCATTTTATTTATTACTTTTTAGAACAAAACAAAAAAATAATATTCTACCTACGTCAATCGTATAAAAAAATTATTGTCCTAGGCGGGATTCGATCGCGCGATCTTTGAATTACTGGCCGTGATCGCTACCATGGTGCTACCCCGTGCGGCCACCGCCGTGATGCTAGATTGACAACACAAACTTGTTTATTTTTAAACATTTCCCCATAATTATAAAACGCCGAAGTTTTGATAAAAGCGGGTGGTGTCATTTTGTTTGGCATCTTAAGCACTATAAATACTGAAAATTTGATCAAAATCGTTATAGCCGTTTTTGAGAAATTTGCATTTTTGTCGTTTTTTATGGGTTTTTAGAGGTAAATTACCCTTAAAAATTAAAAATTCCAAAAAATGAAAAAAACGCCTGGAGATATTAGGGTTTAGTACCTACATACCAAATTTCATGAAAATCGGACCAATAGTGTCCTCTCTGGTCGTGTATACATACTGACAGACAGACACCACTCTAAAAACACTTTTTTGGGTTCAGGGAGCACCAAAACAAAAAATTCCACTAAACATATTTTTGGGTTCAGGGAGCACCAACACAGATAATTGCACTAAACCATTTTTCGGGGTTCTGGGAGCACCAAAACAGATAATTCAACTGAAAATTCAAATTCGAACATTTTTACGAAAACAATACTTTCTCCATTTTTTTATACTACGTATAGGGTGGAGAAAGTAAAAATGAATTGCTGTTCCTTTATAAGCGCATCACTTGAGAACGGCTGGACCAATTTGGCTATTTTTTGTTTTAAAATATTCGTAATAGCCCGAACTAGGTTTTTATATAAAGAAGAATTTGAAAAGTTTTCCGAAAAAGTTTCAAATTTGGATAAACCAAACAGCCTCTTTCGTATGGACTCAAGGCCACAGTGTACAAAAACAGATGTTCGTATAAAAAGCTTAGCAACACGTCATGTTTGTTTAAATTAATTACCATATCAACATTACTTAGCAAATTTGAAGAGTATTAGCTTTTTAGGTTACATTGACATACTAAATACAAACAAAAATCAACTAAAAACGCTTACTGTATTTTAATTAAATTCAAACATCGGTTGTTACATAATATATAAAAAACAGCTGAATTGGATCAAAAACTGAATATTTAATTTTAGGTTAGGCCTTTAATAAACCGTTTATTTTCAACCAATTGGGCTAATTCAGAATCAAGCGTATTAAAATTCTTCACAAATATCAGTTTTTTTAGATTAGCTAAAAGCAAACAAAAGGTTTACTGTATCTATACTAATATTATAAAGAGGTAAAGTTTGTTTTTTTTGTTTGTGTGTTTGTTTGTTTGTATGTAGGGGGTAATCTCTGGCCCTATTGAACTAATTAAAAAAATAGTTTTACTAATAAAAAGCTACACTATCCCTGAGTAACATAGGGTATAATTCATTTCGATAAAAACCTTTTTTTTATTTCAATATTTGTAAATTTAGCCGGAAAAATTCTTAGGTTAGGCCTAGAATGATAAACCAACACATGTATTTACATTTATTACCATGGCAACCAACTGAATAAAATAACAGATAATTTAGCTGCTTGCTCCAATATTTCCATTAACAGCTGATTTCAAAATTTGAAGCAATTATTTTTGTATTCCTAGCTTTTAGGTTAGGGTTTTAAAGTGTAGACCTGGACCTTGCTGG
>JAGFPH010003502.1:104217-119032 GCA_018207615.1 Philaenus spumarius
TCGACCTGGTTACGCCTATGAACAAATGTGATAAT
This sequence comes from Philaenus spumarius, assembly GCA_018207615.1. Lineage (NCBI taxonomy): Eukaryota > Metazoa > Arthropoda > Insecta > Hemiptera > Aphrophoridae > Philaenus > Philaenus spumarius. Next base: position 104,253 of record JAGFPH010003502.1, read on the forward strand.
TAGCAAACCCTGTGCTTTGATTAAACAAGCCCGTTTGGGATGGTAGTAAAATAACTAAATCTTTTAAATGAATGAAGAAATTCAAGTTAATATAAGCAAAGTTAATTTTGAAACGTTCTTGGAAAAAAAAGCTGGGTTTAATTTTGAATATTTATTTAGATTTTATAATAACGGTGTGCTTCATACTAAAATACAATATCAGGAAATGTTTGTTTCTCTCGGTACTTTCTTCTTTTTGAAGTGAACAAATTATATAGGCGCACCGTGTCAAAAATCGGATTTTACCGCCACGCTCTATTATACCGGGTGTTCGGAAAGTCTGGAAATGGTTTAATATTACGTATATAAGGAAAATTTAAAGGTAGATGTGATTGAGGAACCTACTCTCTGTAAAAATACTATTTTATTAATTTTTTTTTAAATTATCCGCCATCTTGGATCCGCCATTTTGAATGTAACTTTGTTTTTTTTAATGGGAAGGTGGTCATGTGATACATTATTTTACACATCCATATCTTTAGCCGATTAAAAGTGGCGGCCAAAAAACAATGACATCGTGTTTTCTGATTTTGCCCCATTTTGATGTACTATCATTTTTTAAATATTTGTTAATATTCTTTTTGGATGTAGAATTAAATAAGCTTTTAAACGATATTTGGGAGGATTTAAAAATTTTAAGTTACCGCCATTTTGATTTAAAAAAAATTGATTTCGAGTGGATCAACTAAATATCGTTGAGATGCATATCGTTTGAAAGCTTATTAATTCTAAATTTAAAAAGAATAATAATAAATATTAAAAACATGATAGTACTGCAAAATGGGGCAAAATCAGAAAACACGATTTAATTGTTTTTTGGCCGCCATTTGTAATCGGTTAAAGATATGGATGTGCAAGTTTCACCGTTGGTTTTCTCTTGAAAATCTACATCAAAAATCATGACCACCTTCCCATTAAAAAAAAACAAAGTTACATTCAAAATGGCGGATCCAAGATGGCGGATAATTTAAAAAAAAATTAATAAAATAGTATTTTTACAGAGAGTAGGTTCCTCAATCACATCTACCTTTAAATTTTCCTTATATACGTAATATTAAACCGTTTCCAGAATTTCCGAACACCTGGTATATAGTACACATGTGTATATAGCAGAGTATATAGTTTACTTGGTAATACCTCTGAAATGGTCATTGTGCTTCCTCATTTCGTAAGTTGTTTTAAAATAGTTTACTTGGTAGTAAGTCTGAAATGGATATTGTGCTTCCTCATTTTGTAAGTTGTGTTAAAATAGTTTACTTGATAGTGTTGAAATAATTAAATTTCAGGTTAACCCAATATGGCCAACGATTTATGTTAATTACTGTTTTTACTTCTGTCGGCAATCCCGCGACTGCTTTCTTAAGGTTAGTGACAGTTTTTCCTTAGGTGTTTGATTCTTTCGAGAATATTTAAACTGTCAGATATGTCAAACCTGTCTTCAGGAGGTAAATGTCATAATGTTCATCTCGTAATCGCCAAAATGCTTTATACAGGTGATCTATCAAAACTTACCACCTCTGTTATTTAAGAAACGGAAAGAGATATAAGAATCTCGGGACATTTATTCACGGTCAGGGGGAACTTTGGAAAACTTAATTTTGGAGTTGACACAAATATGACTAATTGTGCTACATCAATTTGAAACCTTTCAAAATCCATGAATTTCTGTGGAACGCACTTGTTTCTTTGCTAGAGAATATTATTTTGTAAGTTATTTAAAATATAGAAAGGCATATGTAAAATCTGATCTGCGATCTTAGAAAGAAGTTTACGGTTTTCAATTAAAGTTATTGATGTAAGCAACAACATTTACACTTAATGTATATATTAGAAATGTTGCCCACTTTTCTTCGAAAACACGGGTAGTTTCTTGGTCTTTCAACCCCCATAACTACCCCTCCAAGGTCACGAAAGAGGTGCTTAAGGTCTCAAAATATTGGTCATGTCAAAAAATACTATTTCCAAAAATTACTTGCATTTACGATATATTTTTGTATTCCAATTTTTCTGTTTAAAACCCTTTAATTTCCTTTTAAACCCGGTGTGTAAATTTTTTACTTCATTCCTGTGCTAAAAACAGCCTTTGTAGTAAGTTTCTAGCAAGAAAAATAAGTTTTTGGAGTTTTTTCTTATTTTTTCCATACCACGGAATCTAAAGCCCTTAAAAGGTCATAAAGGGTCTTAAAATAAATGTTCTTAAGCTCTAATTTTCCCATTTAATGTTTTAAAAAGTCCACCATTCACGCACTAAAACAAAAAATTTTCCGTTTTTTGTACCTTTTCAACCACCCCCAAACCTCCTTCCGGAAGCGGGAAATCGGTAGAATTTTTCTACAATGTTTAAAAGAACTTCTGGACAATAGATCTCAGCTGGATGTATTGATTCCGATAAAAGTCTTTAATAAAATGAAATAACACTATTCAACGATTATGTTCGACACATTTAATAATCTCTTTCCTGTTTAATGAATAAAAAATGAGCATTTATTAATAGTAGATTACGTTACAAGCCGGGTAAATAGGATTTTTACGTGCGACCATGATAGTACAGAGTATATAGCATAAGTAGCCTATATATGATTTTCATGCAAGCACGGAAAAACTTACCGGGCTAGTTACGTACGAAATTTGTTATTTATACTACATCGAAAAAGTAACATACTTTTAATCAAAACAACTTTGTATAAAAAAAAAAAACGAAAAAAGACAATTAAAACTTGTTTGATTTTTCTGTTATATTTCCATTGACAAATTCAATCAGCTGTTTACATAAAATTTATATGTTTATTCTTACCTGTAAAATCAGCTGGTGTACAGTAAAATCAGCTGGAGCACTGTAGAATCAGTTGGGGCACCGTAAAATGTACTGCATGGAAAATAAGGACTTACTTGTCTGCGAACAGGTATAGAAAACAGCTATTTTCGGTGCAGTATAATGACATTTTTTTTAAGTTTCTCTTTCAAAATTTTATGAAATAGGCCTACTACTGTTAATTTTGATAAAAGCTACTAAGAGCCATTTTTATAGAATTATGTCAGTGAACCTTTATTTTCTTTCGCACCTTTTTGAGATATGCTTAATTCTTTCTCTTAGATTTACTTATGTACGAAATATTCAACACAATACAATTCTGGGGGATAAAAGTGACGGATTTGGTAATCTCATTATTCAGGGATGATTTACATAACCTTATTTATTTTTGTTTTTAAGTGGTTAAATTTGTTTTGATTAGTTGTTGTATCCTTTATCGATTTTTACTTTCTCCACCCTATACGTATTATATGGAGAAAGTATTGTTTTCGTAAAAATGTTCGAATTTGAATTTTCAGTTGAATTATCTGTTTTGGTGCTCCCTGAACCCAAAAAGTGTTTTTAGAGTGGTGTCTGTCTGACAGTCTGTATGTATGTGTACACGACCATAGAGGGCACTATTGGTCCGATTTTCATGAAATTTGGTATGTAGGTACTAAACCCTAATATTTCCAGGCGTTTTTTTCATTTTTTTTAAAGGGTAATTTACCTTTAAAAACCCATAAAAAACGACAAAAATGCAAATTTCTCAAAAACGGCTCTAACGATTTTGAACAAATTTTCAGTATTTATATGCTTAAGATGCCAAACAAAATGACACCACCCGCTTTTATCAAAACTTCGGCGTTTTATAACTATGGGGAAATGTTTAAAAATAAACAAGTTTGTGTTGTCAATCTAGCATCGCGGCGGCGGCCGCACGGGGTAGCACCACGGTAGCGAGCACGTCCAGTAATTCAAAGGTCGCACGATCGAATCCCGCCTGGGGTAATAATTTTTTTATACGATTGACGTAGGTGGAATATTATTTTTTTGTTTTGTTCTAAAAAGTAGTAAATAAAATGATTAAAAACAATATTATTTTGACTACAGTAAGTTGGAAGAAAGTTTGTGTCAGTTAACTGATACCGTTTATTAGTTAAGTATTTCAATAACATAACTATTTGAAACATATCAAAATTTCACATAATTTTCTTTCTTTATTAATGCAATACAAGAGTAAACCAAGATTCGATAACTATTCCAATAGTCTCATTACCATCTACACCACTACGCCACGCGGAAGTATCGTGGGGCATTCTTACTTCCAACGCGACGACGTTAGGAAAGAAAGTGTCGGCAAGTAGTGAAATGGGACTGAATGTGTAATGCATTGCAATTACAAACCTGACCTAACCTAACTACATCGTCCTCTGGACTTAGGCCTACTATAGAGATAGCAAAAGTGTTTTGCTGATATTGACATCTATATCTGGGCTTTTATCTTGATAGCTTCGCCCTAATCTTAGGTATGTTTTTATCAGATAACACAGGACAAGTGCAACTGGTTACTTAATCGCCAAGGACTATATGGAAATGGACATAAGGCAACAACCAATAAGAAAATACTTTTAAATTCAACTTTCAAATATTTTTTATTTTAGCCGATCTTAGAATTTGTGGGATATCCCAAGATGCTCAGAATTTGTTTTAGTTATAGCCCAGTCGGTATAGGTTAAAACTACCAGTAATTTGCAATATGGCTGATTTTTTTTATAAGTACCTTAAAGTATGTACATTAACATAAAAAAAAGTTTACCAGTCTATCGATTTCCCAAAGTCGAAAAAAAAAATCGATTATCATTTTTTTCTCGATTATCATTAATATTTTGAGCTGTGACGAAGATAGAGAAAAATAAAATATACCACCGTGTAGGAGAGGTATTTTTCAATAAAAAAGGTCATATATATTTATTTCCTCCGAGCATTGGTTTGTCTGGAAAAAATCGATAATGCAGGTATGTATTTTGCAGCAGGGGAAATCACTAAAAGGGGACATCTTATTCATATATGAAGCGTTGGATCATTCTAAATTGGCCGAATTTTAATATATCGAATTGAAACTTGACATAGGAGTTAAAATATATATTTTAAACATTTATGCTGAGTCTCAGCTTGTTTTCTTGAAAATTACCCGATCTAGAGCCACTTGACTCATCAATGGGTTTCTCGATTTTAGGAGTACCGGACCCACGAACTAATTTTAATCGGCTCCAGTTTAGAGAATTTTCAAAATATCAACCTGAAAGTTTTTTTACAAGTTAAATATATATATTCAAACAAGTTCAAGGAGTATAAACCTTTTTCATTATTTACTTTTAAAAGCACAAGTAAATTAAAAAAGTATAATTTTAGACCTTTTTAGATTTTTCATCAAACCGCTTGAGTTGATCGGCTGCAGATTAGTCAATTTTTTAAATATAGTTTTTAAAATAAGTATAGCAAAAAACAATTGTGTTTTTAACTTCTGTACCAATTTTTTAATCGATATGTTCAAAAATGACGAAAATGGAGTAGTTGAATCCAAAGGTGTTATAGTAAAAACGAGTTAGGTAAAACAGAAGACTATTTTCAAGCGCCTCGTTTTTAAAAATAACAAGAAAAAAATCGTTCATACTTACTAAGAATATTTATACTGGTGTACTCAACTTGTAAAACTAATTTGGTGTTGATATTCTAAAAATTGACGAAACTGGAATAGATTGAAATTAGTTCGTGGGTCCGGTACTTCTAAAATCGATAATTGAAATCGACTCCTAGATCGGGTCATTTTCAAGATAACAAGCTGAGACTCAGCATAAATGTTTAAAATATATATTTTAACTCCTACGTCAAGTTTCAATTCGATATATTAAAATTTGGCCAATTTAGAATGAGCCAACGCTTCATATATGAATAAGATGTCCCCTTTTAGTGATTTCCCCTGCTGCAAAATACATACCTGCATTATCGAATTTTTTCCAGACAAACCATTGCTCGGAGGAAATAAATACACATGACCTTTTATATTGAAAAATACCTTCCTACACGGTGGTATTTTTTATTTTTCTCTATCTTCATCCCAGCTTGAAATATTAAGGATAATCGAAAAAAAATGATAATCGTTTTTTTTCGACTTTGGGAAATCGATAGACTGGTAAACCTTTTTTTATGTTAATCTACATACTTGAATGTACTTATATAAAAAAAATCAGCCGTATTGTAAATTACTGGAACTTTTGGTATAAAATTACCTCTACCGACTGACCTATTATGGCAGTTAGGATTTACAGGATGTATAGAATTCCCATTCGGGCTGTATAGCAAGCAAAGAAATTAGTCAAGACACTTTGACGTTGTATAGAATGCCCAACGCATTCAAAGTGTAAGAAACATGTGCTACGTATTCATTTTTAAAGTTAACCTTTTTTCCTCTTCGGATCAAAGCTGGAAAGATTTGCCAGTCAAAACCAGGGGAAGTCATTCTCAGAAGTATGTAGCTCACAACCATACAATCATCTCCACTTTTGCCTTCAAAACTACCCTGGAGCTCTATACAGTTTTGCTTTACTTCAACTTCTGCAGTGGCATAGTATACGCTATTATCTAAACCTTCGCTATACTAGTCCTTCACACTTTCTTGCTGTTCTTTGTCGGCTCCACCATTCTAGATTGACATTTTTATTTAACAATCTCTTAAATACGTTCTGTTTCGTCTAAAACACAATATTTAGGCTGACTCGTGCAGACGCTAGTAGAGCCCAAGTGCCTCAGCCACACGAGGTGATCAGGTGACCGTTCACAATGTATCCACATTTTTCTCGTTTGGTTCGAACGTTAGTCGCCATGCTAGTTTTACTGGAGGAGTTGTACTCAGAAAACACAACATTTTTTTTTTTAATATTTCAGAATGTCTGCTCTACGTTAGAAGTTTTTTTTGAAAATAAAAAATCTCATTGAAAAAGAAGAAACTCTAAACGTATAATTAACCGTAAACGTGCTAAACCACTTTTAAAATACTATTTTGTAATATATTAAATCCACTACATGCATTAGCAATTTTTAAAACTGTCAATAGCGTACAGCTGTTTCGCCTATTTATCAGGCATCCCCGAACTTAAAACTCTTTCCACATTACACTTATTAACATAGTTTATAAAAATTAATTTAACAAATAAATAAAAAGTGCTTTTAGAACACTTAATAACAACTTTTTTAATGTCACAATTTTTGACCAACTGCACAATAAAAGCACAATAGTGGGCGGTCACAAACTGTGACAATAAACGAATTCTATTAAGTGTTCTAAATGTACGTTTTATTTATTTGTTAAATTTGTTCTTATGTACTATGTTAATAAGGGTAATGTGAAAAGAGTTTTAAGTTCGAGGATGCCTGATAAATAGGCGAAACAGCTGTAAACTATTGACAGTTTTAAGGATTGCTAAGGCAAGTAGTACACTTAATATAGTATACATTAATGGCAATCGGTTATGGCTGTACATACATCAATACTATTTTGTGTTATTAATATTAAAATGCAGAATTAAAACATTAACAAAAAATATTATTCATAAAGAATTGATTGCAAATTATTATTTTAACACATACTGAGTTTTACATTTTTAAACAATCGGAACCATTATCAGCAATTCCATGTAAAATATTAGTTTGTACTTAAAATATTTTGTGAACTAAATCGTTTATTTAAACGTATAATTGTTGGGGAAAAAATAACAACCAATTTTTAAACATGTGCAACTTTACTATTCGACTCTAGGCCAACCTATGGCATCATAAATGCAAAAATAATAATAAAAAATAAAAAAACACCTAAAAGATTCTAACCTAACCTATTTGGTCACAGTATGCTTACCTGCATTCAACATTATTAACAGTAAAATGTAAAACAACGTCGTTGTCTGCAAAAATATTAGGCTAGGGTCGAATACTAAAGTTACGCGTTTGCGATAACCCTTATCTAATATCAATACAAACTGGAAACTTCTTTTCTTATTTGTTTTGGAGTTATAAATAGTTATTTGGACATTCCCGATTAATCCTCATTCTATAGAAAATAGTTTGTAAATGCGCGGATATAACAGAAAAGGCCCGGAACGACGAGCTACTGCAGTGACTCTTATGGTGAGACCTAAGGTCGGGAGCACCGATCATGTTTCTCACCAAGTACACTTTTTAGGTGTCATTCAAAATTTATATATACAGACTGTCCCAAAAGTCCCGGACCGGTTTAATAACTCCTAAACGAAACTAGCCACAGTAATAATATTTCAGACATGACTCCTGGCTACAAAAACTATTTTTTGAGTTGTTAGTCACTATTGCCCCTGTCCCCAAAAATTTTAATTTTTGTCCTGGTCATGTAATTTAAAATTGAACATTTTGTATCGTATACAAAGTAAACACGCAGCTCAGCAAATACCGGGGGAAATGATACAGAATGTAGTACAGCATCACTATTACAGACTAGCACACTGCGTGACTGTGGAAGGAAAGCAGTTCGAATACTTACTCTAAACCCTGGATATCATCTTTGGTAAGCAACTTTGTTTTTGAGTGTAAAGTTAAACATTTTGTTATTATTACCAAGTATGACAAATTTGTTTTTATACTTTAAACTCTTTTGTGCGTGTGTTTACTTTGTTTTAAAATAATAAAAATGTTTAATACAACCAATGGGGGTCAATTTTAAATTACATGACCATAAGAAACACTAAAAGGTCAGCCATTTTGGACAGGAGCAAGATATCGACCTCGGGTTTGCGCTGTTGTGATTAACTCAATGAGACCTTTAAAATGATGGGTCACTCGATAGGGGTTTACATTTAAAAATTTGGGGCAACCCCCCAAATTTGGTTTTTGGGGGCAGGGGAAATAGTGACTAACAACTCAAAAATAGTTTTTTTGTAGCCAGGAGTCATGTCTGAAATATTATTACTGTAGCTAGTTTCGTTTAGGAGTTATTAAACCGGTCCGGGATTTTTGGGACAGTCTGTATGTGTTTTCGCACTCCTACGGCCGCATTCTACATCCGATTTGGTCCGAATTTGGTACGCAGGTTGGTTTTATATGTCATTCATAATAGTTCATTACCAAAATAATATAACAACCGGAAGCAAGTTTTTTTTTTGACCTGAAGTAAAAATTTGTAAACCAATAAATAAATAATTAGACCACGCAGCTGGACAGCTGACGTGAGTTCAGCAAATTTCCAAAATTAAGTTTATAGGCCTATGTTTTACAGTTTCAACCAACAATTTGGGAAATAATTCTACTCACGACGGTGCTGAATAGCTGCAAAATGCTTCGCACGCCAATCCGCATAATGTGAGTGTCTTCAATATTCAAAGCATTGCGTGCTTCGCACGCCATTCCGAAAATTGGGAGTTTCTTTAACACTGAAAGCATTGCGTGCTTCGCACGCCAACCCCCGTATAGGGAGTATCTTCAATACACAATGCATTGCGTGCTTCGCACGCCAACCCCACGGTAAAATCCACCACATGGCTTTGAACCGGGTACTTTTATGGTGATTTACGTTTTGGTCGATTTTGGGGGAACCAAGCGAGCTCTAAGGTCGCGTAAAAAAACAAAATATGCAGAATAACATCCTAAATTTATATTTTTAGAGAAAACTTTTAAAAAATTTCATTCTCGTAGTAAAAATCTCAAAAAATAGTTACTTCCGGTCAAAAAACGTACTTCCGGTTGTTGGATTTTTTTGACTAACGAACTCGTCCGAGCGACGTAGACAACCAGTCTACACTTTGTGAAATTTGTTAACCCACAAACGTATTAAACATATTTTGTAGATATTTTATTTCTGAAGATATTATAGGCCAATAAAAAACAAAAAATTAAAGTTAAAATTAAAAACACAAAGTTAATGTACTAAAACCCTATAGAAAACATGTTTTTTTGAGTCCAAATTTTGAGTTTTCGGTCAACTATCGCAACAATTACTGCAGTTACGGAACTGGGACCTATTTTATTAAATTTATTTGCTCATTTCCCGTAAATTAAATTAAACTTTACACCTTAATTAACACCCTACATACGGTATTTCAATAATGATTCGTTTCTGTGAGTAATCTGAAACACGGGTGAAATCTTTCGCCAGCTGTAACTCTCTAACGAAGCATTCCCGGATCTATGAATAGGCCAATATGAACTTTTTCATTATTTTTTGCTAGTGGAATCAGCTCAGAAAGTGCTCGGAACATTATGCAAATAACTTATTATTTTAGCTCATAACAACTTTAAAATATTTTGTTTCTAGAGTAATTCTGGTTATTGTTGACAACTACCAAGAAATATTGTTTTTATTTTTTTGTCAAAATCTCTGTTACCCTTTGAGCTACAGAAAAAATAAAAAACCCATTGTGTTTGTCATTAAAAGAGTAAACTTTTTTGTCTCTTGTAATTTATTAAAAATTTTAAAAGGCCGCCATTTTGAAAATATTTAAAATAATCTTCTAATTTTTGGTACAGTAATAAAAGGTTAGGGAACAAATAGATATACAAAGTTTGAGCTCAATGTCTCTTCTACTTCCAAAAATATTAGGTATTTTGTAAAAAACACATACAGACAGACAGACGAAAAAATAAGCTCCGTGGACCCATGTTTATATTGTGAAATATGTTTGTTTGGATCCCAGGAACATATCCACAAAAGGGGCCCAGAGAGTTCGAGGACACCCAGTATATATATTTATATATATATATATATATATATATATATATATATATATATATGAATTTTAATGACACCCCAAAACGTGTTCTGGGGACCATGATAAACTCGCTAAAAGCAGTCCATAATCCGAGGTCGTAAGTTGTAGGTGCAAACGAGTTTTTCCGCTGCGATCGGTACGAATCTGAAGCGCATCAGAAGGCTGATGGGAAACAGATACAACTAATAAATTTCGTGCACGCAGGCGGCTTCGTGGATAGGCAGATTTCCCAAATAGTTGGTTGAAACCATAAAACATTTAAACATAATTTTCGAATTCTAACTTTCGGCAGCTGTTCAGCTGCGTGCTCGAACTATTGTACGTTGTGAGAGAAACATAATGCACACAGTAGCCTAAAAGAGTTTAAACTGGGCAGTTCAAGGCACTCAATAGACAGACATTGGATATGTTAATTTCCAAAAAACAAACAGAGTAATGTTCGGGCAGCATTTTAAAAACATAACAATGATTTGCGTCATCATGTATTGTACAGAAACACTATTTTATGAGATCCACAGATACGGTAGAGTTTGCTAAGCAATACAATGCATATGAGCAAAAAATTACAGTATTGGCATTTATAGGGTGATTCAGTAAAGCGTAGCGGGCTATGCAGATTGAGATTCTACATGCAAAAATAAGTCGAAAATGTAAAAAAACATTTTTTCTATTTCGGCTTAGTTTAGCCGTAATCCACCATTTTGTTTTTTTTTTAGAAAAACTCACTGTAACTCTGGAGATAGGTAAGATATCGACTTCAATTTTGGAATAAGCATTTTATATGTTACGATTAACCAGTGTACCAAACACAAAGAATTTATTTTTATAATTTTCAAAATGGCGGCCGTTAAAAATTTTTAACGTGGAATATCTTGAAAACCGTTAACTTTACAAAAAATGTACAAGAAACAAAATATTTTCGTTTTTTAACGACAGACAAAATGCTTTTTTTGTAGTTTCAGTAGGTTAAAGGATAACTGAGTTATCGACAAAAAACATAATTTCTTGGTAATTGTCTACAACAACCAAAATTAGCCTAAAACCACAATTTTTTTAAAATTGAACAATTTGTGTAGTTATTTTTCTAGCGAGCTATCAGATTCTACATGCAAAAATAAGTCGAAAATGTAGTATAACACTTTTTCGATTTCGGCTTAGTTTAGCCGTAATTCGCTTGTAGACAATTACCAAGAAATTATGTTTTTTGTCGATAACTCGGTTATCCTTTGACCTACTGAAACTACAAAAAAAGCATTTTGTCTGTCGTTAAAAAAGGAAAATATTTTGTTTCTTGTACATTTTTTATAAAGTTAACGGTTTTCAAGATATTCCACGTTAAAAATTTGTAACGGCCGCCATTTTGAAAATTATAAAAATTAATTCTTTGTGTTTGGTACACTTGTTAATCGTAACATATAAAATGCTTATTTTCCAAATTTGAAGTCGATATCTTATCTATTTCCAGAGTTACAGTGAGTTTTTGTAAAAAAACAAAATGGCGGCTTACGGCTAAACCAAGCCGAAATCGAAAAAATGTTATTCTACATTTTCGACTTATTTTTGCATGTAGAATCTGACGCTACGCTTTACTGAATCACCCTGTATATGTAAATAATAAAAACATTAAACAATAATATTAAAGTACAGGTTATATATTTGATGTAAATAGACCAAATAAAAAAATGATATTTTATTTAGAATTAGTAAACCCAGCAATACTTCGTTATTGCTTGATTAATTTAAATGGTAGTTATTCCATTTCATTGCATTGACTTAACTAATCGAATTGCAAAATGGTTTTTATACCACTTAAGAATATACCACAAAAATTTTGTTTTAAAGTTTGTAAACCTTTATAGATAATACAGTAAACCCTTTGTTTGCTTTTAACTAATCTAAAAAAACTGATAGTTGTGAAGAATTGTAAAAACCTGGTTCTAAATTAGCCAAATTGGTTGGTTGCCAATAAACGTTTTCTGGTCCATTGTAGGTCTAACCTAAAATTATGATCAGTTTTTTTATGCAAATCAGTTGTTTTATATATAATATGTAACAACCATTGTTCGAATTGAATTATAATTCTGTAAGCATTTTCGTTGATTTTTGTTTGTGTTTGTTTTTAGTTTGTCAATGTAACCTAAAAAATCTAATACTCTTCAAATTTACTAAGTAATGACGTGTTGCTAGGCTTTTTATTCGAACAGCTGTTTTTGTGCACTATGGTCTTGAGTCGATATAAAATATGCTGTTTAGTTTTTTTCCAAATTTGAAAATTTTCGGGAAACCTTTAACATTTTTCTTTATATAAAAGCCTAGTTCGGACTATTCCGAACATTTTAAAACAAAACATATCATAATTGGTCCAGCCGTTCTCAATTCATGCGCGTACAAAGGAACAGCAATTCATTTTTAATACATAGATTACATTCTACGTAAAATCAGATATTCTATACAATTTTATTCTGTTGGGAATAAAAACCTGAAATATCTTATAATTAACTAGACAAAGTCAAATTGGCAAACCTGATTTAGTCAAATTGTTGTTAAATTCATATTTCAATAAACTAGTGTGTAAAGTAGAAAGCTAAAAGAAAATTGTATACGAAAATTATTTAAATTGATTTCTCGTTGCAAGAATTAATATTATAAACATTACTAAGTGTTTGTGATTAATGTATATTTACAATTTTAGATGAACTAAGTAACTGCAATATTAAAGAGGCTACTTACAAAACACAAGTGTGTCGCAGTTGTATTCAAACAACTGCAGGGGCATGACAAGTTCAATTTGAATGTACAATAATTACAAACTTTCATGCATTATTTTTCTATTTTCCAAAGACGTCTTTTGAGGTTTAAGTAACAAAAGCTGCAAATGAAAATGGGTTTTTATTTCTTAAATTAAAGTGTAATGTTTACGTGTTTGTTTTTAATTTAAACAACTTAGTTTATTAATTTATTGAAATTAAATCGTACATTAACTGTTTACAGGGAAATTTTAAAACAAGAAATACAAGGGAAAAGGGAACAATCTAATAATGCTCTTATAAGGTTATAGCATTATTATAGAAACAAATAGCTCTCTAATAAAAATAAATTTGAATATTAGTATTACAAAGCAGAAGACAAACGAATATAACCATGTGTAAATGTTTATTGTTTAAAACTTGAATTCTAATTATGAATTGCAATTTCACTACTCCATGTATTAATACATTTCTTTATTAAAAATTAAGCCTGTTTATTTGTGAAAGTATTTTCCATGTTGCGGTAAAAGAACAAACTTACAAAGCTTTGGGCCATAGCACTCCTATTATAATGTACGTAATTTGTATAGCTTATTTTTGTTTAAATACACAAATTCTTTGGAAATAACCCCCGAATACAGGACGAAATATTTTAAATGTGTTCAATCTTTTAAACGGAACGAAATTTAAAACTGTCTTGGAAGAATCGTTGCTTGGTTGTGGATATTATTCTTTTCAGGAATACAATGGTTTTGGCAACCCTATGAAATGTAGGCCTACATATTCAAACATTTTTATTGGTAATTTTTGAAAGCGCCACCTGTTTATTAGCGAATTTCCATAGGAAAAATGAGCTATTGCAGTGGCCCTTATGGTGAGACCCAAGGTCGGGAGTAGCAAATGAGCACCGATCATGGTCCCCAGAACACGTTTTGGGGTGTCATTAAAATTCATATATATATATATATATGTGTTCGCACTCTAGCGGTCGCATTTTAAGTCCGATTTGGTCCAAATTTGGTACACGTGTTGGTTGTGTAAGTGGCTCGGACGAGTTCGTTAGCCAAAAAAATCCAACAACCGGAAGTAAGTTTTTTGACCGGAAGTAACTATTTTTTGGGATTTTTACTAAGAGAATGAATTTTTTTTAGAGTTTTTTCTAAAAATATAAATGTAAGATGTTATTCTGCATATTTTGTTTTTTTACGCGACCTTATAGCTCGCTTGGTTCCCCCAAAATCGATCAAAACGTGAAATACCATAGAAGTACCCGGTTCAAAGAAAATGTGGTGGATTCTACCGTGGGGCTGGCGTGCGAAGCACGCAATGCTTTGTGTGTTGAAAATACCCCTAATACGAGGTTTGGCGTGCGAAGCACGCAATGCATTGTGTATTGAAGACAATCCCAAT
>JAGFPH010003502.1:125312-140309 GCA_018207615.1 Philaenus spumarius
CAAGTGGCGACCGAACGTGGGGCCAAAACCCTGTGATTCCGAAAACGAAAAAGTGGAGAGTGGCTGGTGCGTGGCAAGCTGTATTATGGTTTAAAAAATTAACAAAAAGCGTATTTGTTGATTAAAAAAAAAAGTTATTTGATTGTCTAAAAAATTCTTTGTTAGTGTTACGACCGTTTTCATTGGTTCAACACGTTTCTATACCAAAATATCACACTTTCCAGATTGTAAACTTGTGGCTCATCTAGAGCCAGAGCAGAATCGGAGACACGTAAGAGCCTCACGAGCAGACTGGCAAATTGCTAGAAAAATCATAACGACCAATAAGGTCAAATGGGCGATACATAAATTTAGCCCATTTAAATCACCTGGAGAGGATGGAATATTTCCTGCCTTGTTACAAAAGGCTCCAGACTCTCTACACACTCTTCTATGCGAGGTGTTCAGAGCTAGTATGGCCCTAGGTCATGTGCCGTCTTACTGGACACTTAGCAGGGTAGTATTTATTCCGAAACCTGGCAAGGGTAATTACACAGACCCCAAGTCGTTTCGTCCAATCTGCTTATCATCCTTTCTATTGAAGACTATGGAGAGAGTGTTACAAGTTCACATACAAAATGAGGTAATATCAGTTAACCCCATTCATTGTAACCAATTCGCATATCAGTCAGGAAAATCCTGCCAAACAGCACTGCATCAGCTAGTTAGCAGGATCGAGGACTCGTTAGCGTCTAAAGAGGTGGCTCTTGGAACATTTATTGATATTCAGGGCGCCTTTGATAACACGGCTTATAAGTCAATTGTTACTGCAGCTGAAACCCGAGGACTGGATATGACCACCTGGAATTGGCTTAGGTCATTGCTCAGTAGTAGAACCATCCGAGCAATCCAGTATGGCGAGGAACTTGATGTGTCCGCCATTAAAGGTACCCCTCAAGGTGGTATACTTTCTCCTCTACTGTGGAATATGGTGGTAGACTCCCTAATTACAAAATTAAATAATATGGGATATTACACGCAAAGTTACGCAGATGACATTGTCGTGATTATTAAAGGTAAACATACTAACATAATATCAGACCTAATGAACACAGCTCTGAGGACAATTCATAACTGGTGCAGGGATGAGGGCCTTGTCGTAAACCCGGAAAAGGCCATCATAGTACCCTTTACAAGGAGAATCAAACTAGATAACATTGATATCAGTCTAGGAGGAACACGATTGCGCCTATCAGAAGAGGTCAAATATCTAGGGGTGATACTGGATAAAAGACTTACTTGGAACAAACACGTAGAACATAGTATCCAAAAAGCAACGAAATCTTTAATGAGTTGTAAACGCCTTTTGGGAAAAACTGGGGACTTCGTCCAGCCATGATTAGATGGCTATATGAAGCAGTGGTTAAACCACAACTTCAGTATGGATCGCTGGTGTGGTGGACGAAAGCTCTCCAAACCATTACAACTAGCAGGCTAATGAGTATACAAAGGTTGGCCTGTCTATGCATCTCAGGAGCTTTCAGAAGCACACCTACTACAGCTCTTGAAACTCTCTTGGGAATAGACCCGATTAACTTCAGCATCATAGCAGAAGCAAGTCTGGCAGCATACAGAGTACATTGCTCTGGAATGTGGAGAGATAGCCGGTGGTCTAAGGGGCATGGCACAATCCGCACTTTTAAATCTTACGATTCAATTCTAACTATGAGACAAGATTATATGATTAATAAAATCTCATGGACACAGCCCTTTAATATGTGTATTCCACACGAGGAGGACATGATAGAAGGAATAGTGGCTACAGCTAAGAGCTTAGAATTCTACACTGATGGCTCTCGCACCGCCCAAGGAGTCGGAGCAGGAATCTTCAGTAAATCACCTAGGGTGGAAATAAGCATTGCCCTAGGTAGATATGCAACGGTATTTCAGGCCGAAGTTTATGCCATACTTGGTTGCGCACAACTGTGTCTAGAAAGAAGATATGACGACGAACATATCACAATCAGATCTGACAGTCAGGCCGCTTTAAAGGCTATTTGCTCACACGAATTCAACTCCAAATTAGTGTTGGATTGTAATCAAGCTCTAGTCCAACTCTCGACCCGAAACCAGGTAAGCCTATTCTGGATACCTGGACACAGAGGTTATGAGGGAAATGAGAAAGCTGATGAACTGGCTAAGTTGGGAGCACAGACTCCATTCATCGGACCAGAACCTGCTTGTGGTATCAGTAAATCTGTCGCAAGAACCACTCTGAAACGATGGGTCAAACAGGAAACTCTCAACCGCTGGAGAGAGGCCTCTAGAGGAAAACTCTACGGGTCGCTGTACAATCCGAATCAGAAACTCTCTAGGTATGTAATATCATTGAATAGAAACAACCTAAGGAAAGTCTTAAGCTTCATGACTGGTCATGGAGCTTTCAGGGAACACTTAAACACCATGGGTCTAACTCAAGGCAGGACAACCTGTAGACTGTGTAACCAATATAAAGACACAGCAGAACACATACTTTTGTATTGTGAAGCTCTGGAGAGGAGAAGACTACCGATTTTCGGCCTCACAGGCATACCTACAAAGGAAGACGACCTAGCTGCACAAGTTCTAAGACTCACGAAGGATTTAGAACTAAAGTGGATTGTCTAAGATAAGGAAGCGCACAAAAAGTCTTAAATGGGTGAAGTGCCTAGTGACTTCCAACATAAAAAAAAAAAAAAAAAAATACCAAAATATCATCCTCTCAGATAGGGTGTTTTTGAAACTTTATACCCTTCTAATTTTTAAACGGTTAGTCGTATCAAAAAAAAAAAACACCAAGGACAAAAAAGTCTTAAAATAACCTGTAAAATTCAAAATCATCATAAAATTTAGGATGTTCCATAAGAAATTCGAAAGTTGGCCGCCATATTGGAAAAATGGAGGGTAAAATAAGAATTTCAGTCACGAAATTAAATAGGACTAAAAGCATAGGAGAGTTACTATTTAACTTTTTTAATAGCTCTAATAGACATCAAGAGAAACAGCTGATACACTGCATACTGAAGTAAAATAACACATAGGCCTATTAGGCCAGGGTAAATTTAGACCAAAAGTTCCACTAATTTACAATATGGCTGATTTTTTTTATAAGTACCTTAAAGTATGTAGATTAACATAAAAAAATTTTACCAGTCTATCGATTTCCCAAAGTCAAAAAAAAAATCGATTATCATTTTATTTCGAGTTGGGATAAAGGTAGAGAAAAATAAAAAATACCACCGTGTAGGGGAGGTATTTTTCAACAAAAAAGGGCGTATGTATTTATTTCGTCCGAGCAATGGTTTGTCTGGAAAAATTCGATAGTGCATGTATGTATTTTGCAGCAGGGGAAATCACTAAAAGGGGACATCTTATTCATATATGAAGCGTTGGCTCATTCTAAATTGGCCGAATTTTAATATAACGAATGGAAACTTGATATAGGAGTTAAAATATATATTTTAAACATTTATGCTGAGTCTCAGCTTGTTATCTAGAAAATTACCCGATCTAGAGCCACTTGACTTATCAATGAGTTTCTCGATTTTAGGAGTACCGGACCCACCAATTCATTTTAAACAGCTCCAGTTTAAAAAAATTTCAAAATATCAACCTGAAAGTTTTTTTACAAGTCAAATATATAGATTCAAACAAGATCAAGGAGTATAAAACTTTTTTATAATTTACTTTTCAAAGCACAAGTAACTTAAAAAAGTATAATTTTAGACCTTTTTAGATTTTTCATCAAAACGCTTGAGTTAATCGACTGCAGATTAGTCAATTTTTAAAATATAGTTTTTAAAATAAGTATAGCAAAATACAATCGTGTTTTTAACTTCTGTACCAATTTTTAAATCGATATGTTCAAAAATGTCGAAAATGTCGTTGAATTCAAAGGTGTTATAGTTAAAACGAGATAGGTAAAAGAGAAGACTATTTTCAAGCGCCTCATTTTTAAAAATAACATGAAAAAAAAATCGTTGATACTTACTAAGAATATTTTTCCTTAATAGCACTATCGAATTTTTCCAGACAAACCATTGCTCGGACGAAATAAATACATACGCCCTTTTTTGTTGAAAAATACCTCCCCTACACGGTGGTATTTTTTATTTTTCTCTACCTTTACCCCAACTCGAAATAAAATGATAATCGATTTTTTTTCGACTTTGGGAAATCGATAGACTGGTAAACTTTTTTTTATGTTAATCTACATACTTTAATGTACTTATAAAAAACAATCAACCGTATTGCAAATTACTGGTAGTTGTAACCTATACCGACTGGGCTATATTATATTACTCAATTGTTTAATCTTCTGCATGGATGCCAGTACAAATTCATGTCCTGCCTAAGACCTGAACTTGAAAGGCTATAGGTTAGAACTTAATTTTCGTTTATGTTTTATCATTGTAAGTGTACCATAAAAAATAGCCTGAAGTTCTAACTTAGCCTTTAGTCACAGTATGTTTACCTGAGTTCAACATTCATGGCTGTCCACTTCTAAAAAAGGCCCTAAAATTTTACGGATGAGTTCTAAAGTGAGGAGCAATTCAATTAATATAATTGGCCAACATCAGTTGTTGATCAGACCAAGTCACTACATTGATAGTAATGCTGTCCGATAAACTAATTAGTCTAGACTGTCTTAGGTGGTCTTGGAGATGAGTCTGTAGATAACAGTTTGTGTTGGAAGAATGGTAAGGTAACTTCCTGAAACAACAGCCAGTTGGCGGATAAGCGACACACGTGTGCAGATTAGAACTTTCATTTTAACTATCAATAGTTGTGGCACCAATTTAAAACAAATACATAACAATACTTTCACTAGAACAGACATGGTAGGGTTTAAACGAAATATAAATAATAGTTAGTGGCATCTGTATTTCATTTTACTATGCTAGATCTATTAAATAATGAGATGCAATATACATTGTCATTCATAATTATTTTTATAAAACAATTTGATGTGTGAAAATATGTCCAACATTTAAGGCTCGGCTCCCTACATTCAAAACGGCGAAGTTGGGTACCAATTTCAATGTTAAATAACCAAAACATACCTTATAAGCATATTTTTGTGTTATTTTTGTCAAAAAACGATAGCTGTATTTTTTTCTTAAAGAAAAATAGATTGTGGGTGTTGATTGCTAAGGTTTTTTGCAATATCTCTTTTTGCAACTCAATAAAAAATTAATAAAGTTTACTATTTTTTACTATTTAAATCGTACGTTTATGAAAACAATAAAACGGGTTTAGAAAATGTATTCGGCAATCAACATCCGCATATGACAGTACTTCAAAATGAAACCAAATTTTTTAATTTATTCCAAGAGTTAACGGAAAAAAATGACTTATTCTTCTATAGCATTGCTCTTATGGGAATCAGATTCAATATGGCGGACAGGGTAGCGCCCCCTTAAGTCATATACAGCTGATTGAGGGCCCAGTACAAATAAAAAGGTGAACAAAAATACGCTCAGAAAATTTAATAAAATGCTGACTTCTGTTAGAGTGCACATTTTTGTTTTGAATATTATTTTGGTTTCCTGTGGAGCTATATAAATTTGTAGATTCAAAAATTACAGAAAAAATCTCTATCAAAAAACAAATTCATATTATTATTATTTATACACCCAAATAAAAGCGCGTATGGAGTTTTTACCCTCGTAGTATAGATCAAAGTTTTTATCATATTTTTATGTTCATGGTCAGTATTTTTACAGTTTTTGAAAAAACATTATGGATTTGTTTGTGTTTGTGAGCGTGCAATTATGTGCGTATGTACATACTTTCACAATTTTTCATGTACGAATCCTTCGAATATCGATTTTGTTTGTTTGATAATCGAACTGTATTGATTTCAATACGATTCACGAAATTTCATGAAATTCTGTTCAGCCGTTTTTCAGATACGTCTACACAACAAGAACATAATTTTAAACGGTTAAACTTGAATTGAGATCTCCTAAAGTTGTTGTTTTCCAAGTAATAAGTGGTTGAATATCATTCTAAGCCATACTTTCATATTTCCAAAAATGATTTATTCGTGTTTTACTTTCTCACTATACTATAGTATAGAGAAAGTATAGTGATCGCAAAAAAATCGATGTTGATATTTTTGTGGAAATATCCGTTTTGGGACCCCCTGAGTCCAAAAAAGTGGTTTTTAGAAAATGTCTGTCTGTATATCTGTATGTCTGTATGTATACAAAGCTAGAGCGAAAACTACTCGATAGATTTCAAACAAATTTGCACCGGACATGTCAAGTAGGCCTGTATAGATGCACGAAAAATGGTTTTGAAAAATTTAAAAAAACAACCCCATTTTTCGCAAAAAAAAAAAAAAAAAACTGTTATTATTTTTTTTACAAAAAAACCGCTCTAACGATTTTGATAAAATTTGGCTTATTTGTAGCCTTTAATGTACTCTACCATATGCAAAAAACCGCATCTTTCTAAAAATTATCATTTAGCTAATAATAATAATAATAACTGATTTTTGGGGTTTTTTTGGCGAAATGAAGAACACTATTCGATCGATTTCGAACAAATTTGCACCAGACATGTCAAGTAGGTCTGTATAGATGCACGAAAAACGGTTTTGAAAATTTTACGAAAACAACCCCCTTTTTCGCAAAAAAACACAGAAAAACAGTTATTATTTAACTATTCGATCGATTTCAAACAAATTTGCACCAGACATGTCAAGTATGCCTGTATAGATGCACGAAAAACGGTTAACATTTTTTTTAAAAAACAACCCCCTCTTTGGCCAAAAAAACTCCAAAAAATCAGTTATTATTTTTTCATGAAAAAACGGCTCAAACGATTTTGATAAAATTTGGCTTATTTGTAGCCTTTAATGTGCCCTACCATATGCAAAAAACCGCAACTTTCTAAAAATTCTCGTTTAACTAATAATAATAATAATAATTGATTTTTGGGGTTTTTTTGGCGAAATGGCGAAAACTATTCGATTTATTTTAAACAAATTTGCACCAGACATGTCAAGTAGGCCTATATATAGATGCAAGAAAAACGGTTTTGAAAAATTTTGAAAAACAACCCCCTTTTTTGCAAAACCCCCAAAAATCTGTTATTATTTTTTTTTTATAAAAAAACCGCTCTAACGATTTTGATAAAATTTTTCTTATTTGTAGCCTTTAATGTACCCTACCATATGCAAAAAACCGCATCTTTCTAAAAATGATCGTTTAGCTAAAAATAATAATAATAATAACTGATTTTTGAGAGTTTTTTTGGCGAAATGGCGAAAACTATTCGATCGATTTCAAACAAATTTGCACCAGACATTTCACATAGGCCAGTATAGATGCACAAAAAAGGGTTTTGTAATTTTTTGAAAAACAACCCCCTTTTTGGTCAAAAAATCTCCAAAAAATCTGTTATTATTTTTTTATAAAAAAACGGCTCTAACGATTTTGATAAAATTTGGCTTATTTGTAGCCCTTAATGTGCCCTACCATATGCAAAAAACCGAATCTTTCTAAAAATTATCGTTTAGCCAATAATAATAATAATAACTGATTTTTGAGGGTTATTTGGTCATAAAGGGTGTTGTTTTTCAAAAATTTTCAAACTCTTTTTTCGTGCATCTATAAAGACCTAATTGACGTGTTTGGTGCAAATTTGTTCGAAATCGATCTAATAGTTTTCTCTCTAAATAATAATAATAATAATATTTATTAGTTAATCTCCAACTTTAATAAAAAAATCACCTCTCCTACCCCACCCTACAAGTCACAGTGAATCTGTTTAATAATTTAAATATGTTTGTGAGAAAGTATGTGCCAGTTCCTGGTACCATTTATTTTCATTAACAACGTCGTCTGGAACAACGAACAAAAGAAGGAAGAAAGAGGTTTGTTTTTGTCCGACGGAAGACTGATACATATTTGTATTAAATGTTGATCAGATGTTTTATTGTTAATTCTAATTTATGATAAAAAAAAAATATTTCTAATGGGTTTCTTTTGTTGAAAAGGTTTTTATTACACTAATGACATACATATTTAAAATAAAAAATATTCAATATAGTACCTACTTTTAAAATGCTAGATTGCTATCAACACTCAAATATAAATCTTATAAAGATGTACAAGTTTGATTGTATTTGTTTTACCATTGTCAGGGATAAATGGTAACTGTACTTCAATATAAAATTATAAATGTTTGGAGTGAGCTTAGGCTTTCAAACAATATTTTACAGTTTGTAATAATGTAGACCTTCACCAAACAAGAGTTGACAGATGCATGAACATTGTAACAATTCTCTGAAAAATATAGCAATAACACATGTTACATTAGTTTATTAAAAGTTTAACAATATGAGTATATTATACAGGGTTAGTTAAAAGTCTGGAGACACCCCCTTAACTCTCCACCGAGCATTGATAGAAAATCCAAACCCGGGGGTTGTTTATAGGTCATAAAAGCACACTTCCCCATGCATAGGGCAACTTTGCCCCCCAACTCAAAATCGGAGTTTTTGGGGGCTACTCAATATTTTTAAATGTAAACCCCTAGTGTGTGACCCCTCATTTTGTAGATCTTGATAAAAGAAAACCAACAGCGCAAACTAGAGGTCTCTATCTCATCCCTATCAAAAACGCTGGGAGATAAACTACAAGGAAAATCAAATGGCATTGTACTGTGACGACTATTGGGAATTCCCAAAAGATAATTTGATTAGTAGAAACAAAGTCCTCAGACCAGTCCAGTCTTGTCAAGGTTTGGACCCCATCAAGTCTTCAGAGGTTAACAATTGTCCGTATCCTTATCAGTCTCTTATCAGTACTCACCAGAGTAACTTCTATTTTCTGAAAAACTGAACTATGGAGTTAACTGAAAGTGAACGGATTACAGTGTTAATGATGCGAGGTTACGGCGACCGAATACTATCTTACAATGGAGTGACACATTTATTCAATGACTCATTTCCTGAACGAAACCCTATAACAAGATCTGCTGTTGAAACAACAATAAAACGGTTTGAAGAAACATGCTCTGTTAAGAATCGTCCTAGGTCAGGAAGACCAAAATCAGCAACAACCGAGGAGCAGTGTTTGGAAGTTTTGCAGTCTATTGTTGAAAACCCACATGCGTCAACTAACTCCTTGTCTACACAATTAGGGATTTTTCAATGATCAATGTGTAAGATTTTACATCAGCATAAGTTCAAACCCTATAAAATTCATCTTGTTAATGAGTTGAACAAAGATGACTTCGATCGCAGAGTAGAGTTTTGTGACGACATGATGAGAAATATTGATAACGGAACAATTACACTAAATGGTATTGTATTCAGTGATGAAGCTACTTTCATGCTGAATGGAGAAGTTAATCGACATAACTCTCGTTGGTGGAATGATACCAACCCTTTCTGGGTTCAAGAAAAACACACACTACATCCTCAAAAAATCAACGTATGGCTAGGAATGATGGGAGGACGAGTTATTGAGCCGTTCTTTATTAATGGAAACCTTAATGCTGAGGTATACTTAGCTATGCTCCAACAACAAATTGTTCCAGCTATCCAGGCACCGGTAAATAATTTCGAACAAATTTGGTTCCAACAAGACGGAGCTCCTCCGCATTACGGCTTGCAAGTTCGCCAGTACTTAGATAACGTTTTCCCAAATCACTGGATTGGTAGACGTGGATCTATTGAGTGGCCTGCCAGGTCACCGGACATGTCGCCACTGGATTCCTTCCTGTGGGGCTATGTAAAAGATAGAGTTAACAAAACTAAACTTCAAAATCTTGATGATCTCAGAAATCGAATCCAGCAAGAAATCCAACAAATTCCTCAAGATACATTGCAGCGAGCAGTTTCACATTTTTACACCGCATTGGCACATTGTCAAACCGCTGAGGACCATCAATTTGAGCATCTCCTGTGACAAGTTATCCTTGTAAGTAACTGCTTAGAAACAAAATTGTAGAAAGAGGTTTTTGTTTCATTACAGTCTAATACAATTCCATTTGTTAATTATCTTTCCAGTTTATCGCCCAGCGTTTTTGATAGGGATGAGATAGAGACTTCTAATTTGCGCTGTTGGTTTTCTTTTATCAAGATCTACAAAATGAGGGGTCACACACTAGGGGTTTACATTTAAAAATATTGAGTAGCCCCCAAAAATTCCGATTTTGAGTTGGGGGGCAACGTTGCCCTATGCATCGGGAAGTGTGCTTTTATGACCTATAAACAACCCCCGGGTTTGGATTTTCTATCAATGCTCGGTGGAGAGTTAAGTCTCCAGACTTTTAACTAACCCTGTATAGTATCGGTTCGTACGTATATCGCTAATTGAAAACAGCCGCTATGTTTTTAACTTGGTTTTAAGTGTTTATTGAATTAAGAATGAATACAAGAAAGAACCGACTTGGACTTTAGACTTTTATACATTATAGAGAAAGATTGCGAAAGCTGCATTACCAGAACAATGCTTTCCGTAGTTTCACAAAGAGAGGACAGTGACAATAAATATATGTCAACCTAATAAGCAAGTGTACATTATTTCAGTTACGTAAGTGTATCAGGAACTATCAATTAAAGCGAAGATCGTCCTTCCTAATTTGTAAACCTGGCATAACCTCAAATCTTAAATGGTCATCTTCGGTCAAGTTACGCATTGGCTGGTGTTACATCAGCTGCATGTTTGCCGGGGAAATGATATTAATGCGATTTACAATGTATACCATAGACACAATTGGCCATATAATAAATTAGGGCAAATGTGTTTGCATACATTTTTGAAATATTCAAAACTAGTGGATCCAGCAATGCTTCGCTATTGCTTGGTTTAATTTAAAGGGTAGTAAAGTTATTCCATTGCATTACATTGACTTAAGTGATCGAATTGCAAAATAGTTTTTATGCCACTTATGTTTTTATGCCAAGAATATACTACACAAATTTAGATTTATAGTTTGTAATCCTTTATAGATAATACAGTAAACTTTTTGTTTGCTTTTACCTAATCTAAAAAAAACTGATAGTTGTGATGAATTGTAAAAAGCCTGATTCTAAATTAGCCCAATTGGTTGCAAATAAACGTGTTTTGGTTCATTGTAGGTCTAACCTAAAATTATGTTCAGTTTTTGATGCAAATCAGTTGTTTTATATATAAAAATGTATTATGTAACAACCAATGTTTGAATTCAATTAAAATATAGTAAGCATTTTTAGTTGATTTTTTTTGCTTTAAGGGGATCCGCCACCTCTAAACGATGAATTTTTCATTTTTTTTACATTTAAAAAAATGTTATTTTCTTGATCTACATATGTTTCTGAGTATGTGTGTAAAATTTGAAGAAAATCAGACCATTGTTTCATTAAATAATAATAATAAATTAAAGTTGTTACAATTCGCGATAGAAAACAAAAATTTTATTTTGATAAAAATAAAACATTTGCCCATAGTAAATATTATTTTTACTTTCAAATTATGTGCTAAACAGTATAAAGAGTATCCCTTTGACATATTAACCTTTTGCACTCTATTTATTTGGCACTTGGCTGCTCCACCAGCTCCAATTAAAATATTACTGTTTGAAGAATTATTTTTGTAAATTTTCTAAAAAATTCCTATAAATAGTAATGAAATTAAAAATAAGAATAATAGAGTTTAGAGCTTTTAAAATACTTTATTACACTAAATGTGACCATAATAAATATTGTTAAAGAAAACATTATATTAAAAACTAAACATTTATTTTTTATTGGTTTTTTTTTAGTTACCTAGTAGTAAAATTATGCAAAACAGCCCCAGCCGGAGACCAGATATCTAGTCATATTCCGTCAGCTTGGAAGCGAGCCAACAACCGTTTGCTTTACTTCCGCCCTCCTACCCTCAAACCACAGATATAATTAGATATCTGGTCTCCCTAGCCTAGATTCGAACTCGGCATCTCTTGATCAGAAAGACGCCTCGTTATCCACTAGACTACGGCTTCATGAAAGAAAACTGACAAATTAACAAAACTTCAGTTACTTTACTATCGGTATAAATATTCCGTGTAAAGTAAAAGATACCTTCATCAGCGCCATCTAGGAGTGGTTAAATGAAGCTTGCTTGGTTGCTCTTAAGTTTGAATCTGTATGATTTGTATGTGTGAGAGGTTTATAATAATAACTTAGATCAGTTCTTATTAAGTTACATAATTAATTTAGAACAATCTGCTACACATTAGACCGAAAACCACAGATTCTACACTTAACGTAATAGCCTACTTTGAAGCCTGTTTTCCGCAAGTTCTGATTTTCTGTATTTCTCATTACACATGTTTGAATAAAATCTAAAGTATTATACATAGGCCTTTGCAATTTTTACCACTTGTTCTTTGTCTTATAACTGTGATATTTGAACATTAGAAATAATGTAGCTAATAAGATAACATAATTATATATTTTTTTTCAATTTGTAAAATATATATATTTTTTTTTAGATAATGTTTCATAACTTTTTTTTCTGCAATGGTATTAAAATTTTTATGTTCAGAAAGTTGCTAGGTATTGTTAGGACCAAAATAAAACAATAATAATTAGAATTCATTAAAAAATAAAAAAGTTATTCAAAGTTTAAAAGTGTACCTAAAAACGCTGAAAAAAAACATAAATTATTAGTTTAAAAATACCTAAATAGTAAAAAAAATAATAAAACCACAAAAGCTGTTTAAATAAAGGTCCTAAATAGAAAACCTGCATATAAAAAGTCTAACCTAAAAAAAACAAAAAAAAAGTGTTAGAGGTGGCGGATCCCCTTAAGTTGGTCAATCTAACCTAAAAAGCTGTTGATTTTGAAAAAGTATAAACTGATTACAAATTTGCTAGTAAAGTTGCTATGGTAATGAATGTAAACAAACATTTGTTACTAAGCATTTCATACGAACAGCTGATTTTGTGCGCTATGGTCTTGAGTCCACACAAAAGAGGCTGTTTAGTTTTTTCCAAAATTGAAACTTTTTCGGAAAACTTTTCAAATTTTTATTCATATAAAAACCTAGTTCGGACTATAACGAACATTTTAAAACAAAAAATAACCAAATTGGTCCAGCCGTTCTCATGTGATGCGCTTACAAAGAAACAGCAATTCATTTGACTTTCTCACAAAACTATAGTATAAACTATAGAGAAAGTTAAGTGATCGCAAAAAAAATCGATGTTGAGATTTTTGTGGAAATATCCGTTTTGGGATCCCCCTGAGTTTCAAAAAGTGGTTTTTACAAAATGTCTGTCTGTATGTCTATATGTATACAAAGCTAGAGCGAAAACTATTCGATCGATTTCAAACACATTTGTACCAGACATGTCAAGTAGGCCTGTATAGATGCACGAAAAACGGTTTAGAAATTTTTTGAAAAACAACCCCCTTTTTGGCAAAAAATCCCCCAAAAAATCAGTTATTATTTTTTTATAAAAAAACAGCTTTAACGATTTTGCTTATTTGTAGCCTTTAATGTACCCTACCATATCAAAAAACCGTATCTTCTTAAAAATTCTCGTTTAGGTAATAATAATAATAATAACTGATTTTTGGGGTTTTTTCCATAAAGGGGGTTGTTTTTCAACATTTTACAAAACCTTATTTCCTGCATCTATACAGGCCTAATTGACGTGTTTGGTGCAAATTCGTTCGAAATCGATCGAACAGTTTTCTCTCTAGATAATAATAATAATAATATTTATTAGTTAATCTTCTACTTTAACAAATCACCTCTCCTACCCCACCTACAATTATGAAGTCACAGTGGATCTGTTTAATAATTTAAATATGTTTGTGAGAAAGTATGTGAAAGTTCGTGGTACCGTTTATTATTATATAGATGTATGAATAAAAAACAGAAGTCTTGGTCATTGTTTCGCTTTCAACATACAAAGTCGCGTCTTGTGATATTTAAAGGTTAGGTGTTATTTTATTTTTAATTCTCTCAATATGAAAGTAAAATGTAAGTGCATTATTAAGCACAATGGTCTATGTTTTTAATATTGTAGAATTTATAATTTTTGGGAATATTTTTTTTCCTAGCCTATGTTTTAGAAAAATCGTTGTGGGTATTATATGCAATTTTTGGCATTAATGCAAAACTAAAATACTTGTTTTTAAACTAAGTATACTTAATTAATCAATGAATTGAACACAACTTGACTATTATTTTTATTTTAAATTCCACATCAATCCCATCATTTTTTCAGAATGTTTTTTTTATAAACCATCATTTATTTAAGGATAAGTATAATTTCTAAAAGTTTATACCTGTAGAAAAGTACAACACACTTTTAAATTTCAAAAATATTTCATTTGAAATAACAAACTATAATGAAAGTATACGCGCTACGTTTAGATACACATTATATTCATTCATGAAGATACACAATTCTTTTACAAAATAGTTTAATATTGGATAAAAACATTGCGTATATTATAATCTCTTTTCCAGTATCTTATACAAGTTAGTAGTAGAAAAGTTAGTCATAAAATTTATGATGCTAATAATTGACATTAGAATACTTCAACTTGGGTTTCTAAAAATTGTATGGGGAAAATTAACATATAACCTTATTAGCGGATTTCCATAGGAGCTATTGCAGTGACCCATAAAGTCGCGAGTGATCAGTGATACC
Organism: Philaenus spumarius; assembly: GCA_018207615.1. NCBI lineage: Eukaryota > Metazoa > Arthropoda > Insecta > Hemiptera > Aphrophoridae > Philaenus > Philaenus spumarius. The sequence continues at coordinate 139,981 of JAGFPH010003502.1, forward strand.
CAATCATGGTGTCATTAAACATTTTATGTATACAAGTATATATATATATATATATATCTGTTCGCACTTAACGTCCGATTTGGTCCACATTTGGTACATACGATGGGTTTTTAAGGGTCTTCTATACCTTGCGTAAAACAGCAAAAATATGCAGTTCGTACTAACGTGTTTCGGACGCAGTTTTTCAACCTAACAAGTTGTGAAACATCTTAAATTGTTCTTAAAGGACATGCGCTTTTGTCTTATATCTCATAAGTAGAGACGGGGATACTTGGGCGCCGGAAGTGACGTCACAGGTCACGTGACACCCCCGCCCCCACCTGGCCCCC
>JAGFPH010003503.1:0-11359 GCA_018207615.1 Philaenus spumarius
TAGGTGTAGTTTTGATTTTTAAGTACACCCATATAGTTGTTGTATTTCGTGTAAAAACCCAATTTTTTAGAAAATCTAATTTAAAAGTTCAAAAATTTTAACATTGGGTCTTATGGGTTGCCATGTTGGGTACAAAATAACAACGAAATAGTAAATAAATCAATCAAAACAGCTGTTTATAAACAAGCCAATTAAGACTGTTTTATGAGCTGTTCATTGGATAGTTTTTAATTACAGTTAAAAAAACAAGCTAATTTATACTGTTTTAGCACGTTGGAATTTAGAATAAATTTGGCCTAATTTAACAATTTATTTTGTAAAAAAAAAAAAATAATGTAAACTTGGCAAAGATGGATAAATTCTAACAGTCAATTTTGTAATATAGACCTGGCTCATTTCTGAAACATAGTATTGAGGTTATGTTAATCCTGCAATAATTTGTACTATATTTAGGACTGGTTTCAAAACTTTAGTTGACAGAAGATAGTACGACTAAAATCGTAATGAAAGCCTCTTACGTTTCTAAATCATGTATTTGAGGTTATAATTAATTAATCTTGTAATTATTGTTAGTACATTTAAGCCTGGTTTCATAATTTTACAAACCTATGTACAAACGAGCCAAAGATTAACGAGTCTCTTTAGCGAATTTTCCAACTGCGAGCGAAGCGAAGCAGCCATCTGAGGCCGAAGGCCGAGGCGGGGTTGGGACGCGTAGCGTCCAGGGGCAGAGCCCCTAGTATATTGTTAAGAGACAAATTTTATTTCAACTTTTTCTGTTATTCGTTTAACCGAAAGTGTATAATTACAAATCTTTTGCAATAGAATAAAACCGACCGCATACAACTGCAGGTACATAGTTTGCAATGACAGTAAACTTTTTAACATTGTTGTGGCTTACACATAACTGCTTACAACAAAACAATGTTAAGGGTCTGCTGTAGTGGCGGCCATCTTGGATTGTTATCCCGTAAGAGCAATGTTAAATTTAAATCCATATATTTCCTTTATTTTTTATCATAAAATTGTTTGCAAGATCTCATTTAATTCACAGTTACAATACGCATCCGTTTTATGTTAACATTTTTTTTAAATCTCTTTCATTTGTACCGTACTTGACATTTCTTAAGTACCAAGTTTGAACTATTTTCTTTACACAATAAACAAATTATAATTAAAAGTTAATCGCAAGCCAGATCCGCAATTTTATAAAGAATATTCTATTTTTTTTTCAGCACTCAATTACAAAAGATGGATTTATAAAATGGTTTGAAATGAGGCAATGTCAAAGAGCTCATCTGCAAGACGTTGCACTGTTTAGATACGGCTATAGAGAGAAGCGCTGGCGTCGCTGGTTGCTTTCTCGTTTACTGGAGCAGACCCTTAACAACCTGCAAGTGGTACGAATGACATAAATAACAGTCATTAAAACTATATACTTTTGAAATACCTGTTCAATAAAATATCGTCTATTTAAGAGTTTAACTATAACTTTTTAGTCCTTACATTTATTTTAACAGTTTAATCTATATATATATAAAAGCCAAATCCACTGACACACTGATCACGATTTATCAAAAACTACTGAACGGATTGGAACGAAATTTGGTATGTAGCTTCCTCTAAGGCCACAGATGCTCGCTAAGAAAGGGTTTGAAGAAATTTGAAATCTTAGTGTGGTTAAGGTGGGTCAAATTGACTAAATCATGATTTCTCCAAAACCACTAAACGGATTTGAACGAAATTTGGTATGTAGCTTCCTCTAGGGCTATAGGTACTCTCCAAGAAAGGTTAAAAAGAAATTAAAAATTTTAGGTGGTTTGGGGGGGACAAATTTACTAAATCACGATTTATCTAAACTACTGAACGGATTGTAATGAAATTTGGTATGTAGCTTCCTCTAGGGCCATAGGTGCTCTCTAAGAAAGGTTTACAAAAAATCCGAAATCTTAGGGGAGTATGGGGGTCATAGTTACTAAAAAAAACCACCGAACGGATTGGAACGAAATGTAGTATGTAGCTTCCTCTAGGGAAATAGGTGCTCGCTAAGAAAGGGTTTAAAAAAGTTCGAAATTTTAGGGGATTGGTTGGTCAAAGTTACTAAACATCCCCATAAAAATACATAGTAAAATATATTTATTGATATATTTCTTTTGTTAATATACAGTACATTTAACTTTGATTTCTCTATCGATCCATGCAAACCCGGACCGGGGCATCTATCTATAATTTTGCTGCCCCGATCTATATATTTATCATCGTACCTAATGAACGGTTTGTCTAAATATGGTGAAATCTCAAACAATATGTTCTATTTATTAGATAGGTATTCCAATTAAACAAAATATTGTACGGTTGTAAGTCTTACGAAATTTTTTGAAGGGTTTATAATATTGGTAAATGCATTTTTTATTTTGTTGCCTACAGACTGATCACGATTTCTTAAAATGTATATAGCCTTGAAACAAGAAACCTGGCAAAAATAACTGTACCTTGCCCCTCCCTCACTTTCACTTTCATACTTACTGACCACAATGCACTGGTGCATCAGTTGGGCTTATCATTTGAGGTTATCATTCCTCTAAACCCTTCTACTCCTGATACACCCGTTTCCTCTTATATTGCGGAGAATAATATTGGGGAAATTGGGCAGCTTTCAGACAATGATCTCCAAAACTCCCAGTCTCCGTCGACAGAACCGTGTTTGTCATCTGATACTGTTGAGTCAGATCATTGTTCCATTGTTCAAACCACCCAGAAACGTGAGAAAAACGGCGAAAACTTTTTTCTAATACTAATCGAACTAAAGCACATACGGAGTCTGTCAAAAGGTACAATTCAAACAATACCGCTGTAAATCGCGAGGCTGTCAAAAGATACAATTAAAAAAATCCTACCGTGGATCGTGAGGCTTCCAAAAGGTACAGTCAACAAAATCCCCAGGTCAAAATGGCTGCCGTTCAAAAATACAGTTCTAAAAGATGTCACATGAAGGTGCTTCTATGGTCTGAAAAATAAATGTCAGCGTTTCAAAACAACTGCAACACCGATTATCACAAAGACAAAACAGTTGAACTAGGTCCTATGACGACATGTAAATGGTGTACAGCTATGAAGTGGTATAAATGACATGGTTTAGAACCTACGATTCATATCCTTATGACACACAAAATGACCATCATTTGTCGCATTTATTTCACCAAAATAATTATGCAATACCGAAGCATTGCCGGGTCAGCTAGTATTATATAGAGGTAATACGATTTTGTACATAATAATTTGTATACCTTTATAAATATTAACAATCATAGTTAATATGACAATAATATATATTTATTTATAATTAGGGATGTTAATGTGTGCCTAACTCGTAAATAAGTAAAACGACTGAATTTAGTCTATATTTTATTGAACTTACAGATTACATTATTGTTTCTAAGATTAAATTACTATTTCTAACCTCAAAATATTTTAAACGGAATTGGTTATTTTAAAGTACATTTTACAATCACAAACAAAATAACAATTATTACGTATTAATATTACAGGGTCTCTCCAGTGTAACATGATCTATATAACATCTAGATTCTGATTTAGAGTTAGTAGTTCTTCATAATGGCTTGTTTATACTTTTGCTACTGTCTATTCAGTTTATCCATATTTTGTCCTTCATTTGTATACATTTAAATAATAAACGACATATCGTGAGTATAAATCGACTCTCGTTAACAAGGAAAATACTGTAGTTAACCTCAAAGTATAAACCAAGCAAAAAACATTCCCATACGCTACCGTGACCAAAGGGCGACTTTCTACACCTATCCCTTTACGTAAGAAAATTGGTACTTCTTTCATGACTATTTATACTGAACAGTTAAATAATAAAAATAATTTTAAATTGAAAACTGTTCCTTAACCCTAGAACCGGCAGACAGCACTAAACGTGCTGTCACTCCAACACATGTGTAACGCGTGATTGTATCGAATATTTGACCCACTAAAAATCATCCAATCTCAAAAAGACATCAACCGTTCGAAAGGAAATGATTTAAACTTTTTTTTTCTGTGAAATTTATTTCTACGTTTCTTACATTTCTTTGTACTTACAAGTTTTTTTTAAAACGTATATTTACATACGTAATCATCGTTGCAGTTTATTAGTTTTCTACAACACACTCGCCACCCGAATATTCACCGGCTTTCATCCTAAAACGCAACGAAATAACTCATATTGTTCTCTCTCTACAGCCCTCCCAGTACTTTTTCTGAGTTGAACCTATATATCGTTGGATTTGTCACAATTTCCTCTATCTAATACTGCCATCCAATCAAAAATCGGACAAATAGTTCTAAAGTTGTGCGGCGTTTTGTAGACCATTGCAAGTGGTCAGTTTTCCAACCAATAAACAGCCTTACTTATTGCTCGTGATATCTGTGTGACAGCAATATATTTTTAGACATATTTTGGCGTCTTTGTAAAGATAATGCTTCAAGCTAAAATGTCCTGTAAACCAAATATGTTTTGTTTGAACAGTTTGTTGTGGAGGGTAGTGGGATAGTGACTGTTATTACGCTCTCATCTAACGTTTAAATTTCAAACCTAAACTTTGATAACATGGGTAGACAGGAGTTTTCACGCGCTTGGTTGTATTCCTTGTATGGACGGGATGTTTATAATATATTTGTTCTTACTTTTGTTATTAAAATAAATCTAAGTCAAAAACTTTTATGAAAAGATAATTTACAAGTATACAGTTCAATTCCTTGATTTATTCTCTACACTTTGCTATAGTAATATTTCATTTTTGGCCAAATCATATATTAATAAATTACGTTTCAAACTTGGCATACTTGTAGTAGGAACATAAAAACTGGTGTTTTCAAAATAAGAAATTTTAAAATATTAAATGTTTTTATACAGTTATATTTAGAACTAAATTACAAATCTTTTTTACACTATGGAAAAAATTACAAAAAACGTATACTATTTTTTATGTAGACCTAAAGTTGAACTTTTATTTTTCGTAAGTGAACATTTTTTGTTTCTTGAGCAAATAACTTTGTAAATTTTACATCTATCATTTTTTTATTGGCATATATACATTTGTTTAACCTTTTTATACAAAAAAGCTATGGAACACTTTTGAATTGGGGTTCATTTACTATTTTTGGCGAATTTTTTAATAAACGCTGGCTAAAGCCAAAAAATCTATTTTCATTAAAGCTGCCGATTCCAGGGTTAAACAAATATTATTTAGAACTTACTTACAGTTTAGAACACATTTTTATTTACAGTGACTGTTAACGAAAACATGCTTAAAACTAAATAATATTATACTTTATGAACAAACTACAAAATAATTAACTAACAAAAATATATGAACAGATTTAAACAATATAAAATAAATGTTTTAAATAATAAATAACTAAGAGTATCATAATAAAACAAAAAAGTAAACAAATTTTGAATCAAACAAAAATTTTTATAAAAAATGAAAGTAAAGTATTTAAAAAAAAAACAGGTAAATAGTATGAAATTTTATAAAAAATTTAAGAGTTATTAAACCCTACATCTCCCGAAGGCTGGTTAAAATACTTGGACCTCAAAATGTAAAGGAACGAATAAAAATTGTGTATAATATTTCGTAATTTAAAAATCCGGTTTTCACATTTCTAGTATTATACATAAGTTGTTCTTTCCTCAATCTCCACTTTATATACACATAAAGACGTCATAAGGGAGCAATGTTTAACTGATTACGAAATTAGCGTACTAAAGAAATTCTTATGTTATCAATATTATAAATTGTCTCTAACCACTTCCAAATATTGTAATATATAATTAAAAAATCTAAAGTACTGAAACTTATAACTTTTTTTAAATTGGGAGGATGTAGGTACAGTCGCGATATGTTTACAGTCTAAATTATTAATGTTTTAAGAATAGTTTCTTCTAAATAAAGTTCGAAGTCGATTATTAAACAAAGATAAATATATTTAATTAAAATATACGAATATTAAAATATTAAGAAGTGATGCTATTGAACGTTTGTTACTTATTATCAAACTGGTACGGGTAAAAAAACAATTTAGTAAACAAAATCCTTACAACTTTTTTAATTGTGAAAAAGTAACTATCGATAAGGCTCAAGAGTGTTGACACAAATCGTTACACTTCAGTAAGTGCAACACTTCCTAATTTGTGAAAGTACTAATAACTTTTTGTATAAGTAAATAAAATCGTAATAAATCACTTCAAGCCTGACATATCCTTAGTGCAAACTAATACAATGAGTATTTAACTTGTCGGTTATTCGGAACATGTAATATTAAGTCCAGAAAATTCCTAAAAGTATTACAGTTTTAAAACTGTTACTTCGATATACTAAATATTTCATAGCTTGAAGTAACAGCAGTGACCACAACAAAAGCTGTGGACAAAGAACAAGGCGGGTAACTTTGGCGCCCAGGTTCTGTGGTAAGTAGACTGGCAAACATATTTTACCCAAACAATGACTGCTGGAACATTCTTAGTCTAAACAACCCTTTTACAATAACCTCTTGCACAATAAGTACATTGACGTTATTGTTTATTATAAATTATGCCATACAGAAAACCACAGGGTATTTTTAAAATTACGGTAACATCAATAATTATTATATAGATAACGATAACAACAGTTTTAAATAAAAATATATAACAGATTAAATATTTATGTACTGTTGTAACATTAATGTATACTAAACATAAGCAAGTTCAAAAATAATGTATTTAATTGTGTACACTTACATAAATTTTAAACATCTACAATACGTAAACTTAACACTTTTTTTTTAAATTGAAATGATATAGGGAAATCCGTTAGATAAATGCAGTTGAAGTTATTCTAGTTTTTAGAATAGTTTCTTCTAAATCAACTTCGAAGTCGATTATAACACACAGACATAAATATATGTTTAGTTAAAATATAGTATTACGAATGCAAAAATATTAAGAAGTGATACTGTTAAAAGTTTATTACTTGCACTATACTAAATCAAATGTGTACAGAAAATAAAATAAAGTTAACCATATCTTAACAACTTGTTTTATTGTGAACCAGTAAATATCACGGAACCAATAAGGACAAGTGTTTTAACACAAATCGTTATATTTCAGTATGAGTAACAGTTAGTAACAGTAACAGTTAATTGTCAAAGAACTAATCACTTTTATGTATAAATATATAAAATCACAAGAAATTACTTCAAGACTGACATAGTGCAAACTAATACAATGTGTATTTAACTTGTAGGATATTAGGGATACCTAATAATAATTCCATAAAATTCCTAAAAGTATTACAGATTTAAAACTGTTACATCGATGTAGTACATATTTCATAGCTTGAAGTAACAGCAGTGACCACAACAAAAGCTGTGGACAAAGAACAAGGCGGGTAACTTTGGCGCCCATGTTCTGTGGTTAAGTAGACTGGCAAACATATTTTACCCAAACAATAACTGTTGGAACATTCTTTGTCTAAACAACCCTTTTACAATAACCTCTTGCACAATAAGTACATTGACGTTATTGTTTATTATAAATTATGCCATACAGAAAACCCACAGGGTTATTTTTAAAATTACGGTAACAGCAATAATTATTATATAGATAACGATAACAACAGTTTTAAATAAAAATATATAACAGATTAAAGATTTATGTAGAACAGAAAAATTATTTGTCATTTCAAAGTCTAGATAATAGTTATAATAATATTTTACTTTACCTCTATTATAATGAGGCATTTAATCGTATACGTTAAACATTTTTTACATTAATTTATACTAAACATAAGCACGTTCCAAAATTTATTTATTTAATTGTGTAAATTTATATCATTTTAGCAAACTTTAAAATACATTTTCAAATAAATGTACTTTATTCTCATGAGATAAATGTCGAGTATATTTTAAAGTAACAGTTAATTCTTGGTTCATCTACATTATAAAATAAAAAATAACCAAATACTAAAATTTTCACAAAAATAATTTATTGAGCTAAATGTAATAATATTATATTATAAGGTTTGCCGTTATGCATCTTGTATCTAACGGCGAAATTTAGCTCAATCATTTTCATTTGTGAAAATTATACCACTTGCTTAATTGTATCTTACGAGTGTAAACGTAAAAGTTTTGCCATACTGACAGCCTACCTTTCCGAAACAAATACAAGGAAAAGCCTTGATTGCACGAGGCTGAACATTTGTTTCAACTTTCAGATAACGTCAATCCGAAAAGTTTTCTAACGTCTCAAGATTTAATCGCGAGCAGGAAATACAAGTATTTTATTTAGAACAGCAAGCATAGAGAAATACTATAGTGGTTTTGATCAATGTTATTTTCAGAACTTGTTTGTATGGGTTCTGAATCAAATTGTTGTCAATATCCTTCGTAATAAGGGCTGGTAAAACCAGTAAATAAAACTAGACAATATATATTTACTTATAATTAATTAAATAAATACCTTATTTATATATGCTGCTCGCAGTCCAGTAATCGTTTTTTTTTAATCGATTGTGTTGTGTGTTTTTGTGTTAATTTTTAAAGTGACGAGCATTTAAATCAAATGCTATAACATAAAAGTTTCTGTTTGACAATGCCTGAATGAAATAGGCGAAACGGTCGTCACCGATTAAAAAAACGATTACTGGACTGCGAGCAGCATATATAAATAAGGTATTTATTTAATTATAAGTATATTATAACCAGTCCATAAGGCAGAACAACAAAAACAGTTATAATATATATTTATATAAAAGCAAAATACCACTGACTGACTCACTCATCACGAACCACCGAATGGATTGGAATGAAATTTCGTATGTAGCTTCCTATAGGGCTGTAGGTGCTTGCTAAAAAAGGTTTTAAAAACAATTCTAAAATTTAGAGTTGGTTTGGGGTGATCAAAGTTACTAAAAATCCCCATTAGAAGTACATAGTATAATACATTTATTCTCTATGGATATCTTTTTTTTGTTAATACACATTTAACTTTGATTTGTCTATGCATGCTAAGACTGATCAGGCCAGCTATTATTATATATATATATATATATCTCCTGAATAATCGTAAATATTTAGATGATCTGTTTTCGTATCTTTAATAAGGTATACAATTAAGTAATTAGCTGTACCAAATAATTAAGAAGTCAAGTAACTGTAATTTTCGAGAAAATAAAAGTAATATTTGATTAACATTCAAGTTGTAATACCAAGTTTGTGTGTAAGCTTCGTCTCCATAGTAAAGATTATGACGACAATAAGAAGTAAAGGCAACATAATATTAAAGACACACAAATATATTGTCATGAATAATCTAATTTAATTTCCATTTAACAATTATTTCGTTGGCATTGAGCAAAAAATATCTACATTGCTGTCAGCATGCACTGTTAACATTTCACATGTACCCGACTCGTAGTGACAGTTTTTACAGTTTTTTTAAGCTTATCGTACCTGTTATTCATCCTGAAATTCCCCACTAACAATACTCAAGTTAAAACGACAAATCATAGCTTCAGAAATAGAAAAAACCGTCAAATTGCATAACTAAGGTAATTTAGTCTATTAACTGCTCAAAGTTATATTTTTTTTGTTAATTTTGTAGACTCTATTTCTAATTTATTTGTAGATGTTTAGAACAAAGGTTGTTTTACCGATTGTTTGGACTTTAGCCTAACTTTACGTTAAAAGCATGTACGGTGTATTTAAATGATATGCTTATTTAGGAAATAACATTCATAAAAAAACGTTTTTTTAATATGCACATGTTCAGTTAGTACGACATTGTTTTCTTTCCTTGGTACCTAATTTATGAAAATAATTCTTTACTGAGTTTTTAATACTGTTTACGTTATCAATAATTAATCTCTGTTGTGCTTTATTTTAATGCAATTAAAACAGTTTCTGTTAACATACTGCATTTTGTGTATGAAAATGGATCTAAAAGATATTGAGATCCCCCCCCCCGTACTGGGATTATTTTCAATACACAATGCATTGTGTGCTTCGAACGCCAACCCCCGTATAAAGAGAATTTTCAATAAACAGAGAATTGCTTGTTTCGCACTCCAACCCCCGTATTGGGAGTATTGTCAATAAATAAACAATGCATTGCGTGTTTTCTTAGAGTAAAGTATTTTTTTGGACCTTTATAGTTTTCTTATTTTAGATAAGATCAAGGTCACAAGGGAGTAAGGCTGTAACCTACTGCATCCATTTGTTTTGTACGTTGTAGTTTAATCAAGTAAATCTAAATATCAGTATGCATGCTATGGACAATGATGTAAAATGTGTTGATTTATCCTCTATCATGTTGTCTATTTTGTAATTTAATTTCCACTTTTTAAACATAGCATTAATTTTTACTACTACATTTCAGGATTTTGGGGAGGTTGAACCCCTAATCCCCCCCCCCTGGCTACAGCCTTGGCTCGAAATAAACCATTCAATAAAACCATTTGGTTATGAAAACCACTGGTACCACTGGTACTACATCATGGTTTCGTATTTTTTCTAAATATAAAGGTGTTTAACTATCAATGGAACTACCTTAATATATTTTGAGGTAGAAAGGAAAACAATGTAATTTGTGAATAATACCTAACTTATGCCATAGTTATTGACTAGGTAATATTAGTGGATTAAGATTTTTAGAGAATAAACATAATTTCGATGGTGAATAAAGGTCCACACAATGCAATAATTTAGAGAATAACAAAGCGGTTTGAGTGCTGAATGTCCACCTTACCTTCAATGTCAACGTAAACCAGTGGTAAACATAGCTATTGCCAAGCAGTAATGCAATACATTTTATTTAAAGCGTTCAAGTGACAAGGGGTATAAGTGACTTTTTTTTGTATAATGGAGTTACGTGCAGAAACTGACTCTTCAACACTTTAAAATGTTTGCGGTCAAGGAATATAACTGTAAGTATAGCGTGTGCTGAAATCTAGTGGCGAAAAAACTACTTCGTAGAAGAACTGTTTAGCTTAGAAGTCAAGAGATGCAAGGGATGCTAGTCACTTTACTTTACATAGGTAATTTACTTGTAACCTATGTTTTATTTAATAACTTCTATTCCTGTTAACGCGTTCACTGCTACCCAAATTTCGTATTTCCTACGCTAGGAGCTGACCTTTTATTTTTTATATTTATAGCCTAAAAGAGTAGAAATTACTTATTTTTTTTATTTAATATTTTAATATCACATGTGTGTCCATAACACATAGGTTTAAAATTGGCGTGCGAAGCACGCAGTGCATTGTGTATTGAAAATACTCCCAACACGGGGTTCGGCGTGCGAAGCACG
>JAGFPH010003503.1:11459-25930 GCA_018207615.1 Philaenus spumarius
TCACTGATTAGTGGCGTAGTCAATCGGGCGGTAGGTCAACTAGGGGTAGGATAGGTTGCCTAAATCAGTAAAGTAAGGCGCGTATATTAACGAACGTAACAGTCCACATACATAAACAAATTCCAGTTAATAACTTTACAAAAACATTACATTTTCATACAGAATTATAAAGCCAACTACATTAATACACACAAACATACGCACATCATCACGCATAACAAAAACAGCAAATAAAAAAGGAGACAACAATAGGCAGCTAGACGTGTGTAGAGGATTGCCGAGAAAAAAACTAAATTAATGAACAAAAATAGATTAAAGAATTCAAGTAAACATATTACTTATAAATTATACTTAAAATATTACCTAACTAGTGAAGATCGCAAAATGTAAAAACATATATATCAAAACATAAAATTTCATAATTACAATGGTAGGTAAAATTTTTGACTATATCATAAGTTCTAATAAGCAATCAACCTTGGGCAGTTTAAACAACCACTTTCTTATTTTATTTTTTCTAAAACTTTTTTTGTTAAAACTGTATTTAATATAATTTGGTAACTGATTAAATGTTCTGGTAGCGATGAACTCAAAAGTTTTGGTGAAAAAATAAAATTTAGTTTTGTAATCTTTAAATTTGACGAATTTCTAAGTTTTATCTTATAATCATTAACCATACTTAGAATAATACCGCTTCTAAAAAAAAACAGCTCCAATACTTTATAAATATGCATATACTTTATTGGCAATATACCGCGTTCCACAAAAAGATGTTGGGAATGTTCAGTTTTTGATTTTCGAATTATAACTCTAACAATTCTTTTTTGAATTTTAGAGGCCGTTTTTATATTAATTTGGCAAGTAGGCCTACCGCCCCACAAAGCGTTTCCGTATTGTATTCTACTATGAAATAAAGCAAAATACACTTACACTTACAAAATACAATACACTTGTCGTAAACTATTTTGTGGACAAACATACTTCAAGAAGAAAAAGTTTTGAATCTGCCCTTTAAGTGTAAAATATAAGTTTTCCAGTTTAACTTACTACCAACAAAAATACCTAGATATTTTACAGAACTACACTGTTTCACAACAACACTTGCAGAACCACAACCTGTAAAAGCTATACACTGTAGACATTTATACTTAATTGGACCTTCAAATTTCACTTCACCTATCAATTTGAAATCAACATAGTTAGTTTTTTCAGGACTAAGCAACATTTTGTGTTCTGTAAACCTCCAACAAAGTGCACATAAAGTGCACGTCATCGCTTCTCTTATTTCATTCCAACAGCTTCCTACATAGCAAAGACAGGACGGTGTCATGAGCAAAAGTCGACAGAAAACCTTTAAAATTACCCTTGCAAAGACCATTAATATAAATTATAAATAAAATTGCTGCTAGAACTGATCCTTGAGGAACACCAAATTCTACCACACCAGTGCTACTGAATTTACCATCACACTGTTGCCTATTGTAAATTTACCAAACGCTCTATTAAAGTTTAACACATAATATTCCATAGAGTGCTTGTATAAATCATTTTTAATGTATTGGAATTTACTGTGTGTTTGAGTTATAACACCCAAATGACTAGATTATTTCAGTTATGTAAATTTTAATCTAAAGTTATATTTGAAGCTGCTTTACAAGTTTATCAACATACGACACATGGTAACGAGATTAAAGCATCTCAGATAGGGCTACTTTGTATGCACTGGGTTTCAAGAATATTCACTTTGAATCTTGATGAACTTTATGCGGAGCCTATCTATTACGTGCCTTTAATAAGTTTCAGATACAACCTGGTTGTGACCTTTAAATTTTTAACAATAGCTGTTTTAAATTGCTATATTCTGTATATTATAATGAGGGAAGTTTTAGTGTAAAACATTAAGTCTTATACAGTAAATCAAGTAACTGTTTTCCGTAAATAAAATATCATAACTAAAATTTACATAAGTTTAATAAAAAAAATCATCGGTATAACAACACAAGTTGTATGTTATTAGAAACTATATTTAAACTATCTGACCTGTTCAAATATTTTGCAAGTTAGTAGTAGGCCTACTTAACTGATTTAATAAGTTCATTTAATTAAGTAAATTAAGTTTATTTATTTACGTTGGTTTCATTTGATTGATTTGTGTGGTAGATTACACTTGTATATAGAATGAAAACAATCTACCTAACAGCTGCCGTGTTAGTTAGAGATATTGTTAATAGGTGGCGCCTTTCATTGGGAACCATATGAACTTTCAAATGGAAGTTTTTAAATTTATTTGTTTACCGAAAACATGCATTTGAAGCTAATTGTCTATTTTTCGTCAACAGCGGGGAACATAATCTTTGAAATGATTTTTGAATAATTATTTTTAAAGAATGTTATTAAGATAGATATGGCATTGCCAGAAAAAAATCACCTGTGAGAAATAATATATATAAGGATTAAAATATAATATAATGGAATAGTTACAGTCATTCATGTAAGCCTTGCTTTGTATTGTTCGTTCCCATATACAGATCTAGAGGCTTTTGGGGACTCTTTTGTGTAAATATGAATAAATAAGGTACAACTTCGAATGAAATAGTAATAATAATATAAGTAATTTACTAACAATCATAGTATTTACATTATTAATATTTGATAATGGTAAACATCCTTAAACAATATGGTAGAGTATAATAGACATCCTTATTTTGTAACTACGAAATAGTGCTTGATTTAAAGAAAAAATAAAATCTTTCGTCCTTAAGCAACTAAGAACCTTTATTATTCCAAATTATAACATTAATAATGTTGATGTGTCTGCTGTGGATACTAAATAAGCAACTTTTTACAATAGTTAGTACGTACTACGTATTGTCGTACCAAATAATATAGTTTCATTACTAATTATTTAATACTTTATTCATTGTTTAATTTGTAGTCAAACTTAAGTTTGTAGTCACATTATAAGTCTTTGTACCTCATTTTCACAAATATTTACAAAGACCAACGTACTTTGTTTTCGGATATTTAACATATTTTATTTAATTAAACAGTTTCTATTTTATAAATTGGTAGTTAAACAAAAAACATTCTTTTATACAAGTAATTTTGTAAATAAATCATTTTGTAAGGACGAGAAAGCGTGCTTGGTTGTAAAAAAAATAAAAAGTTAAAGGGCTGCCCCAAAACAATAGAAATCATAATTATTCATTGTATTGTAAGAATGTTATTTATACTTAAAGCCAAAGTGTGTCTTCCATTTCTGTTGTTATAGGGAGCTTTTGCATTTTACCTTTAAAAAATACGCCCAAATACAGCATACAAAAATAAATACAACATACAAGTAATATACAACAGTGTTTTCAAATAAATGTTACTAGAGTATACTCGGCAATGATTCGCTAATTATTTCTGATTGCCTTACTGGACTGGTTGATTTAACTATAATTTTACTTTTTTGTATACTTACAGCTCTCAGTCCTTTATTTTTCTTTTTTATTCCCTGGTGACGTACATTTCGCCTTTTCTATTCAGGCATTATCAAACCTACACTTCACTAGTACTTTACATTTGTTAATGCGCGTAAAGTTTTTAAAATGAAACACTTATACAAAACATTCATAAACAACATGTAACACATAACACAATACAACAACACTCGATAGGAACATTTAAATTTTATTCATAATTGCGCGAGCCGAACGTACGTGTGGCCGCGATCGTTTTTTGCAAGCTACTGAGCTTAAGTTGGAGGGGGTCCATCTGAATGATTTTGTCAAATATATTGTTGGATTGGAATAATGTTTTTTCATTTAATAATATTGTTGGGTCTATTTTAGTGTGTTTATAAATTTGGAATTCCTCCAAAACGTTCATAATAGGGCCTTTCGAGCATTTATGTAATATTTGCATGTTTTTGTCTATATTGGTGTAACTGTGGCCTGTTTCTATTAAGTGTTCTGCAAATTTGGAAGGTTTATTATTATTGCTGGTATTCTTATTTGGGATATGCTCTTTAAATCTGGTTTTGAAGGATCTTCCGGTTTGGCCTATATATTGCACGTAGCAATCATCACATGTTATTTTATAAATGCCGCTTGCGTCATGATGGTGTTTATATTTTTTATTTTGCGTTATCGCTTGACTTAAGTTGTTAGTTGTTCTATAGGCAAGTTTGTATCCTTGTTTTTTTAAAAATTCTTGCTGCAACGTTGTCCAATAAACCATGGTAATTTATTCCAATATATTTGATTTTTTCCTCAGTTAGTTGCCTTGTTTTTCCCTTCCTTCTAATTATTCTGTCTACCATATTGTGGCTGTATCCGTTTGAGATGGCTATTTGTTTAATAATATTTATTTCATTGTTGAAATCGGGTTGGTTCAGTGGTATGGATAATGCTCTGTGTATAAGACTGTTATATGCTGCTAGTTTATGAGTAAATGGGTGATTAGAATAGTTGTGGATGGTATGGTCAGTTTGCGTAGGTTTTCTATAGATTTTAAAGGAAAATTTCTTATTTATTTTGGTTATAGTTATGTCTAAAAAGTTTATGCCATTGTTGATTTCCGTTTCACTGGTGAACTTGAGTGAAGGGTGGATTTTATTCAAATAATTTTTGAAATTATTTATTTGTCTTATGGTACCTTTGAATAGGCCTTTTAGAATAAAAAATAAAAATAAAAGACTGAGAGCTGTAAGTACACAAAAAAGTAAAATTATAGATTCGCTAATGCTTGATTTAATTTTATGTGTGGTTCTCCCATTTCATCTCGTTGACTAAAGTGATCGATTAAATCTTTTTGTTTGTAGTGACCATATACGTTCTAAATAAAATGTAAATGGTGTGCTTAAGACTACACGAGAGGAGGGTAAACTTTTTAACACAACTTACGAAATGAGGAATCACAATTTAAATCTTTGGGTTAGGCCTGAACTAAAATTAATTATTAAAGATTATACATTCGAATCAACTGTTTTATCTGTTATTTTATCGGTTGCTATGGTAATGCATGTAAATACATTCAAGAAACATGTGTTGGTCCATCAGTCTAGGCCTAACCTAAAAGTATTTTGTGTGTTTAATTTTATGTGTTTCTGATGTATTATTATATAAAAACTTTGACTAAAGATAAATTAAAACAAATTTTTAACACCAGCTGATTACATGTGTTGACATTTTTTATTTTGATTTAAATTGAGCATATATGGTCAATACGTAAACAAATAATATCTGGCACAAGGACAACATGACAACTTTGAGGGCCACTGAGGCGAAGCCTTTAACATACATTGAGCTCATTTTAAGGGACGCACAACTTCAGAGTGAGCTCTTTAAAATGACACCAAAAACGTAAAAATCGGTAAAAAAAACTCTAGTTCTACTCACAAAATAACCCCTAGCAAATTAATTAAGTACAGATCCTGCAGCTTTATATATAACTATGACTGTAAAGAAATAATTAACACGTTTCTGCTATTATTGGCATCGCTATTAAAATTTTGCCATAATTGCTGATCCCAATATTATCGAAAATAGTAAATAATAAGTAGTTCAATGCCAAGGGTGAGGTTTTATCAGCAATATATTGTATTACTATGATACGTTTATTCGTAAATAATGCAACTTATAACACAAAATAATTCTTTTTTTTAACTTTTTCTGAAACTACTAAATTGGAAAATGTTTACCAAAATGAATAATTTATCACTAATATTACCGGCATAATATACACCACGTACTATATATAGATACATGATAAACATGTTTTCTTAGACAAACTGTAAACAAAATGTTTATGTAAATTTCCCTCGACCTAGGATTTATCTTTCAAGCCTAGCAATTTGTCATTCAAGACTGACGTTATCTTTATCTTATGGCACGTCCTTATTCTGCCGTTTGTTACTGTAGAAGTTGGTAAATCTGTGGAAGTTTCGAGAGTCACTTAGAATATAATTGCAATAGTTGAAAATATGCAATTGAATTCAATAAAAGCCAAAGTTATATTTATTATTTCAAAAACTTACCGCTTGATAGAAATTGTTTAAAATAAAAATGGTTTATTAAAATCCGAATCATCTTCCTAACCTTCCTCCATTTCTCATTTGTTTCATATATTTTACTTAGTGTAGAGGATTATCTTCAAAATTGTTTTGTAAGTTTTGGTTCAATAAGTACAGATGGAAATATAAGTGAGTGAAGAAGTGATTCGCGCAGGTAGGGATGTGAGTGTGGAAGGGAGGAGGTATGGTATGTGTGGCGGGGTGGGGCTGAGTACACTACTACCCATTCTGTTGTTTACGGCCGGAGCGCGGCTCATGGTTTACTGTGTCACTGACACTATTTATGGACTTTCATAATTACGACATGTTTATTAAACTTATTACTACATCTAAAATTACATTACAATGTATTAATTAAATAATGTTAGAATACCTTCAGTAGAGTAGATTAATTAAAATAAAATAAGAATACTTATTAACTGACTGGTATAAGCTATATATTATTTTTTCAAGAAACAGGATGCCATACAAAATATTGTTGACTAGACCTCGTGTACTATGTTGCATGTTTTCAGCTCTTAAATATCCAGTTTTTTCATTATTAAAAAAAAAAATGTAATGAGTAAAATTTATTCAGTTTGTGCTCTTTTGAGTGGTACTATTTTTATTATAACATGTTATGTCCATGTTATTTGAATTCAAATTTAAAAAATATATATGCATGGGAAATTGATGCTTATAGGCAGCACTAAAAAGGTTAAAACTTATGTACAATATTTATAAATAATATATACAATATTTATAACAATATATACAATATTTATTTTGTTTATATATATAATATTTTGTTTGTACACCACAAACAGGGTAAAAATTAATAATTGTTTCTTTATCACATAAATAAACACGGGGCGTCAACACTACAATGTTTTTAGGAACGGTAGTACACTAGATAACGCGCCTAATCTCTGTCACTGACTGACTCGCTACGCTGACCTCCACGCTGTTAGCGCATGCGCATTGGCCGTTCCTGCTTCTGTGCATACAGCCAGTCGCTTCTTCACATATATTTCCATCTGTACTAGCAGTTTAAACACTTGTGCACAACAAAATTGTTCTAGGAATTTAAAAAAAAATATTTATTTCCATTGCACATACCTCTTGCTGTAATTTAAATTGATAAATTACAAGGATATCTGTTACACCTTAATAACGACTTTACTTTTTAAAATCCATGCCCAATTAGGCCTACTTAAGTTACGTTAATATACCATCTTTCCTGAAAATCTCAAAAGTTTCAAATATAAAATTCATAATGTATTACGATTATTTTTGACGGCAACTATGTGTATTTATTGTTATGCAATAGAATTAACCTCAATAAGAAATAGTTATGAATATTGGAACCTCTATTCTTCAGTTCAACCTGTATAAAATCAAAGTAACATTGGTTTTCGATTTAAAAATAATTCGACCACGCAGCTGAACCGCTGACGTGAGTTGAGCAAATTTCCAAAATTAAGTTCATAAGCCTATGTTTTAGGGTTTCAACCAACAATTTGGGAAATAGGTCTATTCACGACCTTGCTGAATAGCTGCAAAATGGTTCGCACGCCATTCCGCATATTGGGATTATCTTCAATACACAATGCATAGCGCGCTTCGCAAGCCAACCCCCTTATTAGGAGTATCTTCAATACACAAAACATTACGTGCTTCTCACGCCAACCCCCGTATTGAGAATATCTTCAATGCACAATGCATTGCGTGATTCGCACGCGAACCCCACGGTATAGTCCACCACATGGCTTTCAACCGGGTACTTCTATGGTATTTCACCTTTTGATCGATTTAGGGGAACCAAGCGAGCTATAAGTTCGCTTAAAAAAACAAAATGTGCAGAATAACATCCTACATTTATATTTGTATAAAAAACAAACAAATTCATTCTAGTAGGAAAATCCAAAACAAAATTTTACTTTCGGTCAAAAAACTTGCTTCCGATTGTTGGAATTTTTTGGCTAACGAACTCGTCTGAGCGACTTAGACAACGAATATGTGTAACAAATTTGAACCAAATCGGACTTAAAATGCGGCCGCTAGAATGCGAACACATATAATATACTTATATTGTTCAGTGCAAACGCGTCCATTTAAAATTACCGCTCCGAGCTCTTGGTTGTGCTACCTAACAGAGCACGGGACCCTTCAAAACGGAAAAAATAAACTAATTAATTTTAACGCTTCTGTTCGATCATACGATCCATCCAGCATTCTGATTGGTCGATAGTTTGAACACCTGTTTCCCGTGTTTCTATAGAATCTTTAGTCTACCGCTGTCCATCAAGTTGACTCCACGCACCTCTTAGAGGTTAATTTTGGTTTAAGTTAATAACCAACGCTAATTCAGTTTTCCGCTGTCTCTCACGCTTACTCAACGCACCTCCTAGAGGTTTTAATTTGGTTTAAATTACTAACCAACGCTAATTTTATTTTTAATTATCCAAAGTGTTAAAGCTTTATACCTTATGTGTTTGTTTTACGGTACAATCTGACTTTTATCCCGTCTGTTGGGAAACTAATTGATTTACTTGTACATATGTGTTATACTAAATATCTATTGAGTTGTAAATTGCGAACTGTGTATGTGTGTCAAAGTGCATTTAACTAGTGACTAACGTGAAGGACGACGTCTCTCAACAAGCGACGCCCTGACTACTGCCAGGATACCATCTACAAGTACAAACCTCGCGCAATTATATGGTACTGCAATTCTTTACAATTCATTCATTATATTTATTTAGTTATAACCACATGTGTACAAAAAAGGTTCCTAAACACTTTAGTTTTAGGTGGTCCTCCGAACTTATTTTTACATAGCTAACGCAAAACCCAACATTAGTTTTGGTCCTAACCGGGGCCGGATATCAATGAATCACGCATAGAAATACAGTATTAAATCAATTATTATAGATAAAAGTCAGATTTCAATGTTGTATCTCAGGAAACTCAGTTGTCGCCATTTTTTATTTATGTTCAACTTCGCTTAGGACGCTCTCTACTGCGCATCTTGTCGACGCACCCACGCACAATAATTTTGTAACGAAAAACGTTAAAAGCAGGTTCGCCATTTTGATTGGTATATCAAAGGTGACTGACGCGCTCTTGTGCGCACCTACTTTACGCACGAAGCAGTAAGAACTCGAAAGAGTCAAACGCTACATTCCAATAAGGATATTATTTATAAACAAAATAAAACTTATATCTAATTTTAAATGTCATCAAAAGTTATGTGAATATTTTTTCTTTATGTCAACGCTTATATATTTAAAATATTTGTATGTGCACTACCGCTATTGAAACTCCTTCAACAATAATTACTACTTTAAAGTATAATTGCATTTTTTTTTTAAATTTAAAAATGAAATTCACAAGTTTTACAAGACAAACCACTGTAATTTCAGGGAGAATTACAAAAATAAATGAACATGTTAAGACTATTGCAAGTCAACATACTGCAGAAAACTTAACAGAAAATATGTCATCAAAATAAAAAATTATTACACTATTATTGAAAGCAAATTACATGAATTTGACGCACTGGTTGATAAATTAGCCGAGGAAGG
This sequence comes from Philaenus spumarius, assembly GCA_018207615.1. Classification (NCBI taxonomy): domain Eukaryota; kingdom Metazoa; phylum Arthropoda; class Insecta; order Hemiptera; family Aphrophoridae; genus Philaenus; species Philaenus spumarius. The sequence continues at coordinate 21,084 of JAGFPH010003503.1, forward strand.
TAGTCCAACGGATTTCGATTTAGAACACGTTTTACAATCACAAGATGACTTTTCGGAATTAGTTTTTGAAACTAAAAATGCAATAAAAATTTTATTACCACATTTAAACTCATCTGAAACTGATTTAAACACTTCAGCCGTTTCGAAAGAATCAGAACACGCCAAACACTTAGTAAAATTACCAAAAATAAACTTGCCAACCTTTAATGGAAATTTAAGTGAATGGACGAGTTTTTATCATTTATTCGATACTACAATTCATCAAAATCAAAATCTTGCACCGATTGAAAAGTTTACATATTTGCGCTCGTGTTTAAAAGATGAAGCTTTAAATCTTATAAAATCTCTTCCAATTACTCCGCTTAATTATTGCATCGCCTGGCAAAATCTAGGACAAAGATATCAGAATCCTAGACGACTCATAAATTTGCACATTACCAAAATTATTGACTTACCCTCAATTAATATTAATTCCGTAAAAGGAATACGCAATTTTATTGATACTTTTAATGAAAACGCACAAGCTCTAAAAGTATTAAATCATGACATTTCACAAGAACTTACTTTAATTATACGCTAATTCACCGCAAATTAGACTCAGAACTCAATAAACGTTTTGAAGATAAACGCAATCTCACGCATATCGTTCCGAAAATAGATGAATTGATAACATTCCTTCAAGATGAATGCTTAAAACTTGAAGATTCACAATTACACGCAAACGCTAAATCAACATTCGTTTCTAAACAGACATTGTCGAGACAATGTTGTAAGAAACCAAATCTGCCACCATATGGTGAAACGCATAAAAAACATGTTTTTCATGTAAACGCTTCTGCAACGCTATTATGTAATTTTTGTAACAAAACAACACACAATATTTACAGTTGTGAAGAATTTCAAAAATTAACTCCATCTGAACGCTTAAAATTTATTCAAACTAAACGAAATTGCACTGACTGTCTTAGTGATTTTCATACTATCAGTTCTTGTAAGTCCCAAAAAACCTGTCAAAAATTTAATGCCAAACATCATACGTTATTACATTTAAGTTCTGTTCCGCATTCCACAGATGACCACAATAAACGCTCTTGACTAGACAAGCACAATGCAAGATCCGGTCTATTCACAAAAGTTAAAGGCCGACTTCCGCTCAACAATAACAAAGCAACTCCGGATCAAACACGCGTGCAAAATATATCTGTTCACAACTCTGTGAATAATTCTGTAAATAATTCTGTTGTAATTTTGGGCACTTTAAAAGTAAGATTAATTTCAAAACAAAGTAATTCAAAGATTTTCACCGCTATTAATGACTCAGGAAGCCAGAGCTCATTAATAACTACACGTTGCGCCATGGACTTAGGATTTACTTTAAAACCTGTTAACATGCTGTTAACTGGTATATCTAATATTTCAACCGCAATCAAAGGGTTAACTAATGTTCACTTATCCACATTAGATGGAAACACAGTCGCGCATAATCACAATGTTATTGTCGTGGATCAAATAACTTCCAATTTACCGAAACTAAACAATTGCACAGAATTAAACAATAAAATTAAATTTTTGAAACTTGCTGATCCAGAATTTGCTAACCCGCAACAAGTAGATTTATTGATTGGAGCTGATTTGTATGGAAAGATCATTACCGGAAATAAAATAGATTTATCTGAAAACTTACCATCTGCAATTGAAACAATTTTCGGCTTTGTTTTAATTGGACCTATGCAAACTCAAGCTTCCGTTAATAATTCTGTTTCAATGCTAACTATTAATGATCTAAATTTAAACAAATTAATGCAACAATTTTGGACACTTGAAGAACCGTCTTTTTCTGTACAATCAAGCACAGATGAAATTGAATGTGAACTTCACTATAAAAATAACATATCACGCGAACAGACTGGAAGATACGTCGCACGCTTACCGTTTAAATTAGACACTTCCGCGCTTGGCAAATCTTTTGAAATTGCTAAAAGACGCTTTTTGCTTTTAGAAAATAAACTCAATGCATATCAAAAATTAAAAACCGCTTATACAGAATTTATGAATGACTATATTGTCTCCGGACACATGGAACGTGCTGATAATTCCATTTTAAATCAACAACATTATTTTTTACCACACCATGCTGTTTTTAAGGAAAACAGCTCTTCGACCAAACTTCGTGTAGTTTTCGACGCAAGCGCTAAAACATCCACAGGTTTATCGCTTAATGACACACTTCATTGTGGACCGAAACTTCAAAATAATATTATTGACGTTCTTTTTGAATTTCGTAAACCGAATGTTGTATTTTCTTGTGACATCCGCCAAATGTATAGACAAATAAAAATCGCAAATGATGATCACCCATTTCAATTGATTTTATGGAGACCAGACAATTCGCAACCGCTATGTATATACAAACTGACTACTGTTACTTACGGTATGAAACCGTCGCCTTTCTTAGCAATACGCACGCTGAAACAATTAGCTTTAGACGAAGGTCATGCTTATCCTGAAGCCGCTAAAGTCATAACGAAAAATATTTACGTCGATGATATAGTCACCGGAACGAGTGATATTTCATCCGCATTAACGCTACAACAAGAATTAATCGCATTATTAGACAAGGGCCAATTTGAATTGCGCAAATGGTCTTCAAACGCTACTGAACTTCTTACTTCCATTCCAGAAGAATACCACGAAGTTCCGCTATACTTTCAATCTACGGATCAACCGCTTTTAAACATTTTAGGAATTAAATGGATGCCCATTTTAGATGTGTTTTCTTACACGATCGAAATTCCTGAACATACGTACACAAAACGTTCGCTACTTTCTATTATCGCACGCATTTATGACCCGTGTGGCTGGCTTACACCAGTCATATTTTACGCTAAATGTCTAATCCAGATGTTATGGACATTAGGAATCGCATGGGATGACCCACTTCCAGAAACAGTTGTCAAAGATTGGCAAACTTTCACTTTAGATTTGCCTATCCTCCAAAATTTAAAAATTAAACGCTCTCTTGACTTCTGTAACGCTATTGATATACAACTTCATGGTTTTTGTGACGCCTCGGAACAAGGATACGCCGCTGTTGTTTATTTACGAACAACTGATCAAAACAATATAACAAAAACGCATTTGCTAATGGCAAAATCAAAAGTTGCTCCGCTCAAACGAATTTCGCTCCCTAGATTAGAATTATGTGGTGCACACTTACTCGCTAAATTACTAAAACACTGTTTAGACCTAATTCAACCCTTTTTCAAAATTAATCAATTACGATGTTGGTCCGACTCCACCGTGACTTTATCATGGATAAAGACACCGCCATATAAGTTAAAAGTCTATATAGCCAATAGAGTAAGCCAAATTCAGGAATGGATTTCGCCGGAGAACTGGTTCCATACTCCCACACGTCACAATCCAGCCGATTGTGCCACGCGACAAACTTTTCCTTCCGCACTCTTCAACCATCCTTTATGGTGGTCGGGGCCACAATGGCTAACACTTTCAGACCATGAATGGCCTAATACACCACATCCGGTGTTGGACATTCTGCCAGAAACTCGCACGCAACCCTTTCTCATTGGAGTAACGACAATCATCGAATGGGACCTGCTCTCAAAATTTTCTTCCTGGACAAAATTACAACGCATCATGGCTTACGTTCTTCGTTTTATAAATAATTGCAAATCTTCAACAAAACATTGTGGCTTTCTCACTTCATCAGAATTAAACCATTCAGAATTAAAATTAATGAAACTAGTACAACAGACTCACTTCTCAGAAGACATAAAGAAACTCCAATCTAATCAAATATGTAGTACGAAATTAAACAGACTTCATCCATTTCTGGACAAAACTGGGATACTCAGAGTTGGAGGAAGAATCAAAAACGCACCTATTGACTATAACGCTAAACACCAAATTTTATTATCGAAAGGACACCATGTAACACAACTTTTAATTAACCACTATCATAATAAATATCTACACGCTGGACCACAATTAACGCAATCACTCTTATGCCAGAAATATTGGATTTTATCTGCAAGAAATGCAATAAGATCTTGTATCTTTAAATGTGTCACTTGTTTCCGAGCTAAACCACGTAACAGATTCCCATTAATGGGCGATCTGCCATCCACAAGACTAACTCCCTCGAAACTATTTCTACGCACTGGAATTGATTTCGCAGGACCATTTTTTGTAAAGGTTCACATGCTTCGCAACGCAAAAATTGTTAAAGTTTATTTAAATATTTTCATATGTTTTTCTACAAAAGCTGTACATTTAGAAGTCGCCATGGACTTAAGCACTGAAGCTTTTATAAACGCACTTAACCGCTTTATCAACAGACGAGGACTTTGCTCTGACATCTATTGCGACTGTGGAACTAACTTCACGGGCGCCGCTACAAAATTAAACAAAATTATCAAGCATATCTCACACTAAAAAATTTCAAAAATGACATAGCAAATTTCGGTTCAACCTACAATATTAAATTTCATTTTTTACCTCCTGCTTCTCCACATCAAGGAGGATTGTGGGAAAGCGCAGTTAAAAATGCCAAGCATCACTTAACACGCACCATAGGAAAGCAAACTTTGCACCTCATGGACTTTATCACGCTTACTACCAAAGTAGAAGCAATTTTAAATTCACGACCGCTAATACCGTTATCAAACGACCCTTCTGACTTAACCGCACTCACTCCTGGTCATTTCCCCACAGGATGTCCACTTGTCTCTCTTCCTGAAGAAGATGTATCACAACTTCCACAAAATAGGTTAAACTATTGGCAACAAATTCAAGCCTTCACCCAACGCTTATGGAAGCGATGGAGC
>JAGFPH010003503.1:46347-68922 GCA_018207615.1 Philaenus spumarius
GCAAACCGGAGGTCTGGATGTTGACTCTATCCAACTCAATGGCCAATACGTGATCATATGTTTAAAAGTCAAGTAGACTTTGTGCGGATCGGATACATGTGGTCTCCAGAGCAAATCAGCTGTGTAAAAATTGGATAAAAATATCAGTTAAAGTGTTAAATACTTAATTTGAAGAATAGCTGAATTTGTAATTTAAAATGTTTTCTGGTAGTAATTTATGTATTTATGTATTTGGTATTTCCCCATGTTTAGATTTGTAGACTTGTACGTGTGGTCGCGATCACCACAAGATGTTTTGCGAAACTTGATTTCTGTTCAACAATGGTCTTCATAGCCATAGTTTATGTTCCGTAAACCTTTCGGAAATGTTCGACTCGACTGTTTGATGTAATATTTTGAACCATCATGGCATCTTATTTTATAAACACTAGATTGCTTTAATTTGCCCTTATAAACAAATAAACATTGCTCGACTTTTAACGTTAATGTCCGCCTTTTCTATGTGCACTATTTAAAAATAAATTTACATCTTAATAACGAATTGTTGTATTTCATGATGTGCAATTATTATTGAAGCAAATGAATGACCAATTTGTTGGAATGCTTTCCGATGTATGTATACCTATTTGTTTATAAAAATATAATACATATTTAAAAGATTAAAAAGAAATTAATGGAGTAAATCACTTATTAAAAGAACAACTAACTAAATATATATATATATATATATTTTTTTTAAATTAAATATATCAATGTAGAAAGAACACAATACAACATTGTCAAAGGTTTATCTCTTTTATCACAAGAACGTGAATGTTTCTACATCAGTTTTTAAAGTATAGCATATTATAATAAAAAAATATACATAATTAATTTGCTAGAGGGTTTTTTGTGAGTAGAACTCCTCCTAGAGTTTTTTTTACCGATTTTTACGTTTTTGGTGTCATTTTAAAGAGCTCACTGTGAAGTTGTGTGTCCCTTAAATGAGCTCAATGTATGTTAAGGGCTTCACACCAGTGGCTCTCAAAGTTGCCATGTTATCCTTAGGCCAGATACGATTTGTTTACATATGAAATGAAATGAACTTGTAGCGTTTATATATCCATGAAAAGAAAAAAACTTATGTCATACTCGTCAACAACGAAATACTTTAAAATTTCTGTACCCCGTTAGCTACTGACATCTGGCGTCCAGATTTGACAACCACACAGATTAACCTTAACCTTGACCAAGTGACTCACTCACCGAAGGTCAGAGCTACTAAACAGTTCGAACACACTTTCTTTGTCAAACTTATCAAGCACATTTAAAACAAGTCATCGTAACAGTGAAATGTGGTTCGTATGCAATCTTGAGTATAGTAGTGAAAGTGAAATGTGTTAAAGTTTTTTCATGTTTTAAATTCGAAGCGTACGTACATCAAAATCCAGGTAATGAAATCTCTCTTCGTTAATGCTACACACTAGATGCTTTTGGTTACCATAATTTTCATGTGTAATTATGTATGCAAATATTCTGTGGTCCTAGTTATAAATATGTCTAAAGTAATCTAAGTAAATATTGTAAAAGTAGAGGTTATTTTGGTTAAAATTCAGTGAGCCTATATTTCATTTTTAAAGTCACATAACAGGTTAAGCTTTAATGTCAAGGAATCATAGTTTTTTAATTAAAATCAATTAATTGCTGCATATTGATTTGAACATTTCTGTTTAAAGATTTCTCAACAGTTTATTTAATTTAGTGACAGATGTTTACCAAATTCAAAAAGGGTAGCTGATATAGCTGTTGAAAACTAGAACATATAAATTCGTGTCTTGCAGAATAATGCAAAATAAAACTTGCACATTTAAAGCCTTGCGTTATGCACATGTGCTCTTCTAAATTTTCATGTGTTATTCTGTCCCAACAGTTGGCAAACTGGTCCCAGATATGGACAGGAAAAGATAACCTATATTCACCATGAATACAATTAAACTAAATAAGAAACATTCAGAAATCTATGGATTTGGAACATTTTTAGTGAATTTATTGATACTTCGAATTTATTTATGTTTATGTATATGGATATATATATATTTATTTGATTAGATGAAATTTATTAAACTATGAACAGATTTTAATTTAACTAAATTAAACTACAGTTAAACTAAATGAGAAACATGCAGAAATCTATGGATTTGGAACATTTTTAAGTGAATTTATTGATACTTCGAATTTATTTATGTTTATATATATATATTTATTTTATTAGATGATATTTATTTGATTGCTTATTTATTGTGACTGTATTTATATTATAATGAATTTAAGCAAATATTGTTAACTTTAATATATTAAAAGGGTGGAGCGCTGCTAGCAAATTTTGGACCAACAAACCCAAAGGGTTTATTTAAAAAATTTATTAAAATATATATATACATGCAGAGACGTCTCATGTATAAATCATCATTTTAGAACCTAGCCTACTTTGTTCGTTCTTTCTCATTTCCAATTTATATTTATTTATTTATTTATTACAAATTAACGTTGGCCAACAACTCTATAAAATATATGCATGCTTTTATAGGATAATGTTACAATATATACATTTTCTCAAACAATGTTATAATAGTGTATATATTATACATATCTAGTTATCAAACAACTGTGAACAAAATAACTTTTTTAAATAATATAATATTCCTTTTTCTTTTATAAAATAAATGTATTTTGAATTGTATTAAGTTAAAGTAAAAGGGAGTTTTTTTTTTTCAGGGGCGGGTTTTTCTCTTTAATAAAAATGATTTGTATTTTTTTCTAAGGGCGTGTAAATTTTCAAAATATTGTATTACTTAGGGCGTTTTCTTTTTTTTATTAATAAATCTTTTGATATAAAATCAAGTACTTATTCACTTAATTTCCTTAATCAAGTGAATTCAAACTGTATATGGTACACTAACAGCATCTGGTCAGATCGGTGGTACATTCACAAAAAGGTAAGATAAAGTTCTTTCTTTTCAGGAAATTTAATAAATTGACTTGTGCAGTTTTTCTCTCTTCTGGGCCCAGCAAACGCATTTCCAGAATTTTCTATAAACTGCAACAAACTTTATTGATTCCTCAAATACATCACAATTTTTTCTTACAGAATATTTACAAACTTAATCACCCTTAATAAAATAATTAAAAAATACAATAAAATAAAACAAAATACAATAAAACGAAAATAATCACACTACACATACTACTTGTAAATATCCTAATTAGAACAGTAGAGGGTCTTATTTGGCTCGAGGTTAAGTAAATTTTTCTTTTTTTTTATATAATATGAGACGAAAAAATTTACCATATATGCGCAATTTTAAGTCAAAATAAAAAAGTCAATACATGCAATCAGCTGGTTAAAGGTTTGTTATGATTTGTTTACACACATATATAGGCTATACTAAAATCAAGCAAAACCGAGGCATTGCCGGGTCCTCTAGTATATTATTATCATGCGGAGTAAACCATTTTTACATTTAGACTTTACTAGTAAAGTTTATCAGCCACTCTATAATAATGATGACAGTGTCACCGAAATGGAGATCCGTTTAAATTGATTTGCTTGTGTTTGTAACTTTTTTTACTTTGTTTATATATTTGTGTGTAATTTAGTTTAACTTTTTTTTTAATGTTTATAAAAAAAATTTGGAAAACGGTTTACCCAAAAGGCCATCCATGTAACTTCCCGCTAAGTTTAATTACAACAAACACTATTTTTGGAAATTTTGAACTGCCATAACTTTTGAATGAATCAACCGATTTTTATGCGATTTGCGGCAATCGATGCAGTTTTTTAAGTCCATTGAAAGAATCAACAACAAAAACTTTTCAGATGAAAAGTTTCGGAGAAATTGAGGAAAACACTTTTTTTATTTTCTTTCGTTCACGATATCTCGCAAATGAATCAACCGATTTTTATGCGATTTGCGGCAATCGATGCAGTTTTTCGAGTCCATTGAAAGAATCCACAACAAAAATTTTTCTGGTGAAAAATTTTGGAGAAATTGAGAAAAAACACTTTTTTTATTTTCTTTCGTTCACGATATCTCACGAACGAATTAACCGATTTTGACCGGACTGGTAGCGATCGACGTTGCTTTTCAAGGTTAAAAGGTGATTAGATTTTGGAATTGACCGGTAAAGCCGTTTAAAAGTTATTCCAAAAAAACCTGATTTGAAAAACTTTTATTTCTGAGTTTTTTCGAAATTTCTCAGAACCTACCGGTCCGAATTAGTTGAAATTTTCAGGAAATCTAAGTTTGATGGAACTCTTAAGAACGCCGTTTGGTAGGATCCAATCGGTTAAGTCGTTCAAATGTTATAAGTGGGTCACATACTTACATACACACACACTCACATACATACAGACATGGTGTCACCCTCTCGGGAGTTGTCAGGGAAGATTCCTAGGACCTCAAAACGTCGAGATCTTATGAATACTCGATTTTCGAAAAACGCGGTGAAACCATTAACTTCCCGATTTTAGAAAATTTTTAATTTTCTTAGCAGGAAGTTAAAAAAAATACATTTTGTATGCTACAATGTAATGATTACAGATTAGAAAATAAACAGCAAATTTGGTGATAGAAAGATTTAAATTGTCGTTCATAAATTAAATCTCAAGTTAGTGTGGTCAAGGCCTGCGATGCCTGCAAATATTTCATAAGCAGTTAATAATACTAAAATAACCAACAATTGTATAACCAACAATAAAACATGCAGTTTTTATAAAACACAATATTTATTTCCAACGAGTATTTATTAGTTTTATGAGTAATAATTCTGAAACTATTTTGCCAGGAAAACATTTATTCGCCCATTTTGTTTAGAATGATTGTATTTATTGAACAAAATTAGAGTTAAACCAAATTTTTATTTCGTACAAGTACGAGAAAATATGATTCGAACCACATTAAAAGTTTAGGCCACCAGTAAAACATTGCTTGCAAGCGGACTTACCACCAAAAACTTTAAAACTAAAGTTACACGCGTCCTTTGTTTTCAGCTTGTGCTGCGGTTACTGGAATGACAAATAAAACATGTTATTAAAGTATGACGTATGTAAATTTCAGATTTCCACATCTTCTGTACCTTGGAATAAATTTTGCTACAAAATTGCGTAAAATTAGAGTGACATTTTGACGTGATATATTTATCAACATGTAACAGAAATATTTGTTGGTAATTAGTCTTATTTGCATTAAGTATAAACTTTAATAAACATTTCTTAAATATTGATACATAAGTATCTTATTATACTTGCCATTATTTTCATGAATGAAATTTAAAGTTGAAAGAAACTGTCTTTAAACGTAAGTAAGTTTGGTAGTATTTAATTTCTGAAACAATGTTGTACTTCTCAGGCACTGCAGTTTAATACATCTTTATTTGTTTTGCGAGTACATAATTCTTATGTACGTGTGTATGTTACTGAGCTCTTCCTAAACGGCTGAATCAATTTTGATGAAATTGTTTGTGTGTGATTCAGTGGGTCCCTAGATGGTTTATATTCACAATTGGACCCAGGTTAAAATGGGGTTGCTACAATAAATAATATGAATTAAACTATCTTTCTGCAAGGTATAAACCTAAATTTATGTAATATAATTTTTAAGGGATACACAAAACTATTTAAAATTTGATTACTTAAGTCAAATGGATGAAATTGATTAACTACCCATAAAATTAAATAATAATAGACTTACTTTTTCTATATTCTCAAAAACTACTCAACTGATTTTACTTAAATTTTACAATTTACACATAATAGAACCAAATATTTTTGAGATCTAAAAATTATTTAATATATTTAATTGTTATAAGAAACATTTTCAATTTGATTACTTAAGTCAAAAGGATGAAATGGGATAAATGCTTTTAAAATTAAATCAGGCTACGAGCGTAGCATTGCCAGTTCTACAAAAGTATTATTAATATTGGTTTAAAGATTTATGTGTTATTATTCCATACAAAACAAACTCTAATTTCTACCATTTATAAAAATAACATACCTTTTTTTATAGGAGATTTAACATTAATTCGTCTTAACGATAAGGTACACTTGAAATGGAAGAATGGAATAGAATTTTTTTTATATTTATTATAATCTTAGTACTTTGTTAAAGAAATGTATATTATTTACTGGTTCTGACTAACAACACTTTCAAAATAATCGGGGGAAACTGTTGGTATAAAAGTAATCCAATTAGTCCGTCCAAGTCTATTCTGATGTCACTACTCAATGCTTTGTACAGAAGAAAAAGTCTTCTTAGAGTTTAATTAGTTTTCTTATTGAAAATGTTATGTAATCAAAGCTGGTCTTTAAAAGAAGTTTAGAATGATTTCTAAATGAAGTTAATTTTAAATTGGTTGTTTAATTAAAATTAATCAAGTCTTACTATTGTATAAAATGAATCAATCTATCAATTAAAAAATAAAATTATGTGAAAAATCGGCTATTCCATGTTTTCTAATATCGAAGTGGGATACTATTTACATTTTACAAAACACGTAGTTTTTTAATTATTTAAATTGTAAATCGTTGTAAATTTTAAATCACTTGAATCTATAAGTACTTTTTGACATGTGGAAATAGATTTAATAAAATTAGTAAATTTTAATATTTACCATTTGGTAAAGACTTATTTTATTTTTATTATATTATTAGGCGTAGACTGATGCACCAACAATTGATATTTATTGAATGTATTTACAATGAATAGACATTTAACTGTGTTTACCATATTAGCTTTGATGTTGTAATTATTTCTACACCTTTATTATAATAACATTAAACGTATGGAAGCAATAAATACTTGTATAAAAAACAAACTCATAATAAATGATAATTAAAAGATTAAAATTATATTATTCATAACGTACAGCGCCATAAATGTGCACAACACATAAATTATGCATGTATGTTGCCGTTAAGGCATTTAAAATAAATTAAACATACACACAATAAATTTATATTTGACTTGAAAATGGAGACGTGAGCTCCGAAATCGATTGTGCCATCGTATAAGGACTAAATTAGGACTGTGGGCGGACATAAAAGGGTATGTAATCAAGTTGTATCTCTATATAATTATAATCTATCTATATACATATAAGCCAAAGCCACTGACTCACTGATCACGATTTCTCAAAAACTACTAAAGAGATTGGAACTAAATTTGCTATGTAGCTTCCTCTAGGACCATAGGTGCTCACTAAGAAAGGGTTTTAAAAAAATTAAAATTTTAGGGGGGGGTTGGGTGGTCAAATTTACTAAAAATCCCCATAAGAAATACATAGTGTAATATATTTATTGATATATTTTTTGTTTGTTAATATACATTTAAATTTGATTTATCTATCCGTGCAAAGCCGGATCGGGCCAGCTTGTGATTTAATAAATTTAGGTTAGTCCTAGACTGATTACAGTATGGTGTGAAGAAAAGGCGCGATGAACTTCGTTCCTGACTGGGTCCCACGACCGCACACGAACTTCATGCAAATATTCTGCAGGTGGTATATAAATATTCTGTAAGATCATTTCATGACCTTATATAAGTTTAAATAATTTAACTAATTTCCCCACATAACGTTTTAATTGTAGTTTGTTTGCCCTAAATGTGCAATATCAAGGACAAGTCGTCCAAATACTACTGTATTGGAGTATCAATAAATATTAATATTACTTGGGAAGTATCCTTTTTTTTTAATTTAACTTTTATTATATTTATTCACATGTTACACTGTAACCATACATGTAAATAAAACACAATTTGAAATCCTACTTACATGAAAAACAAACAAAATATAAAACATTTAATCAAAAAACAAAAGAAGAATATTTTTTTAACTTGCTGATAACATAACTATACTTACTTATAACATACATACTTAAATTGTACATACATTATATATACAAAATACTACAGACACAATTTACAACAATACAATTATCAGTATAATACTGAACAAATTTAGGGGTCTCCTAGGCATACGCCAGTTTGAGACTTCCATCAAAAAGAAGAAAAACAATATCGAGATAGAGAGTTCGGCAGGTGCCCTACCCTAACCACAAGAAAAACAAGTATGAAGTTTATATACAGGGTGTTCCCAAATTATGTTTCCAGACTTCCACAAATTGTTTCTTTGGTCAAAACAAGAACAAAACTTCCAATAAACATAGGTCCTAAAACGCTTAGTTTCCTAGATATCCGCCATTTTGTTTTTTGTACAAAATAATTCATATCTAGAGAACGGTTTGACTGATTTAGTTCAAACTTGGCATGAAGTTTCACCTGACAATGATATACCTCAAGAAAAATAAACGATTAAATCTAATCATGCGTTTTAAAATGGCGGCTGTTTGAAAATTTCAAACCTAAATTACTCCAAAACCGTACATTTTAACGAAAAATGTCAAGAAACCTTTTTTGTAGCCCTTTTGATTCCCTATCGTTTGGTGTAACTATTAAAACAATCGGATGAAGGATAATAGCTAAGTTAAAAGGTAATGACAACAAATGTCCATACAATATTGTAGTATTTACTGTGTTGGTATAGGATGCCGGGTTGAACAAACCAATTAGTGCACATAAATTAACTGTTATCCTTCATCCGATTGTTTTAACAGTTACACCATCCGATAGGGAATCAAAAGGGCTACAAAAAAGGTGTCTTGACATTTTTCGTTAAAATGTACGGTTTTGGAGTAATTTAGGTTTGTAATTTTCAAACAGCCGCCATTTTTATACACATGATTGGATTTTATCTTTTATTTTTCTTGAAGTATATCATTGTAAGGTTAAATTGCATACCAAGTTTGAACTCAATCAGTCAAACCGTTCTATAGATATGAATTATTTTGTACAAAAAACAAAATGGCGGATATCTAGGAAACTAAGCGTTTTAGGACCTATGTTTACTGGAAGTTTTGTTCTTTTTTTGACCAAAGGAACAACGTGTGGAAGTCTGGAAACATAATTTGAGAACACCCTGTATAATATACATATCATAGAGAATAAAAAAATCAATTAACCTGCAAGGCATTACATAAAATACAGGCCTATTATGGCATAATGTCGAATAAAGGTTCAATATCATCTGATGAAAAGAGCTAGGACTTTACATTTCTTAAAACTAAACTATAAGATATATTTTTTTAAATAGAAATTTTGGGAATGACAAGGTTATAAAAACGAGCGGCACTATAGGTAAAAAATTTACGGTGAAGAGTTAAATTTGGTTTAGGTACAGGTACAATACCAGAGTTCCTGAAATTGTATGCAGTATCTCGCATGTGTATTCTGTGTGTATTATTGCAGTAATATTATTTACAACATTGTTATCTACTACATCAAATTTCAATTAGGTTTATTATTATAATTAATTTCTTATCGTTTATTTTTAACCCAACGTATAGTTAAACTAACGGCAAGTTTTAATTGTTTCTTTGTTGTGTATATATTGCTCCCCATTTTATATAGTAATTTCTCGGACTTTTTTAAAAGAAAATTTTCCTGGAGAAGAATTACCTCACTTCTATTATTAAACTCTTAATTTCCGGACTTTAATCTTGGAACTGATGAATAATAAGTAAACTCGTTATGTAAGCTTTAACTGGGTTTCCTACTGCCTTGAGGTATTCAGGTTACTTTTAAAATTTGCAATACTTGCAGTTGGTTCTTGGTGAAACTCTGGATTATAAATACAGATTTTGAATACAGTAGATATAAATTATAATTTGAACTAATCCTCTTACATTACTTTTTGAAGATAGTCATTTACAAAATAAATAATAGTTTAAAAAACTAAGAAAATACGCTTCAAAAGCAAACCGAACTAATAATTTGAAAATAATTGTAAACAAAGAGGTGCTTTTCATCAAATGTTAAAAATATTTCATTGGTAGATTTATAAAAGTACATAGAGTTATTATAAAAATATAGTATAACGCACCCCACGCTTTTTTACAATTATTTTATTTTTTTTTAAATGGGGACCATGATCAGTGCTCACTTACTACACCCAACAAAATTAATGAGCTCCCGAAGTTTCTGCATATCGTCGTGAATCGCCCTGTATATAAAGTGTTTAATGACACCCGAAAACGTGTTCTGGGGACCATCATCACTGCTCATTTAGTACACAAAACAAAATTAATATTGCATTTTCATTAGTCCTTGATAAGTGTGTAAAGTTTCAAATCAATCCGACGTTTTGAAGGGGGTGAAAATTACAACTTGTTCTGGTGTACGTGATCAGTGCCAGTTTTTTTGAAAATTTCTGAAAAACAACCCCCTTTATAGCAAAAAAGACTCCAAAAATCTGTTATTATTATTATTAGCTAAACGAGAATTGGTAGAAAGATGCGGTTTTTTGCGTTTGGTCCCCATTAAGGGCTACAAATAAGCCAAATTTTATCAAAACCGTTATAGCCGTTTTTTTATTTAAAACAATAATAACTGATTTTTTGGGGGTTTTTTTTTGTCAAAACGGGGGTTTTTCTTCAAAAATTTTCAAAACCGTTTTTCGTGCATCTTTACAGGCCTACTTGACATGTCTGGTGCAAATTTGTTTGAAATCGATCTAATACTTTTCGTTCTAGCTTTGTGTTCATGCAGACAGACATTTTGTAAAAACCACTCAGGGGGCCCCAAAATGGACATTTCCACAAAAATCTCAACATCGATTTTTTAGCGATCACTCTACTTTCTTTGTACCATATAGTATAGTGAGAAAGTAAAATATACAACGTTTTAAGGGTTTACATAGCGTAGGTTTGAACGTCAAAGTGGTTAATCCTAGTTATTATTCGATTCGACTACTAATATCTAAAAAAGACCTTTGAAACGGTATAAAGATATACACAATATTTATTGTATTCCTTATTTAAATGAGAACACAATTGGGATATAATTATTAAAAATATAACAAGAACAAAATACATTTAATATTGAATATACTTTATAAAATATTTGTCATCATCCACAAACATTCTTGAAATGTAAAATGACAAATAATTAGAAACATGACAAGAATATATGAAATAACCTCAATAACATTTAAATATACAGTTTTTTATTTGAATTTAAGATATTTGAATTGATTTTTTTTTAATTCTTTAGTGTTCCAGTACATTTTTAAAAAATCGTGGGAGCAAACAAATTGTGTTTTTAACTTTGATTTACACATAAAATTGGAGTCATTTTGTATAAAACATCTTTAATATGCAAATTATATTTATATTCGTGATTAGTCCATCTAAAAACCAACAAGTAAACAATCATTTCAAAAGATAGTATTGGAAATCAAGATATTTTAATGAAGTTTAGTTTCCAGTACAGTAAAACCATTTTCTGTATAGTTTCCAATACATTTTATTAAAAAACCAGGGGAAAAAATCAGTTTTTTAACTTTTATTTACGGGAAGAAAGTAAAAAAAAAACATGATGAATATTCCTTAACCGTAAGCGGTTTCCTCGCTTTTGTTTTTTTTCTATTTTTACTGAACTATTACAAAAAAATTATTTCATTTGTCATGTTTATTAGGCGATTTTTTTTAAACCATCTTAAATTTTAATATTTATATTTTTACATTATAATCGTGGTTAGCGATGAACTTACCATACGAAAACATTAGCATTAAAACCAGCAAAATAAATTAATTTTTAAAGAACACGAAAGACATTATGTATCCGCCATTTTTAATTGTTCTTAACTTACTTATAATCAGTGTCTCTCTATCCCCCAAGTAACCAGTTTTACCCAAAATTTAGTTTTTTTAAGTTGACAGTTCAGTTTAAATTTCTTTGAAAATTTCCTTATATTTCGTGGTACGTAAATAAAAATTATAGCATACTTTAATTTTACATTTAGATCTATGTACCTAGCCGAACAAATTGCAAATATTATGTAATTTACAAAATCAGTTAACCTATATCGTTATTCATGCTTTTTGTTTTTTGGTCTATTTTTACGTTGCTACAATTATAACTAAAATAGTATTGTTTTAAATCCCTAATTATACGTAATTATATGGAGCTGTATCTTAATAAAGTTGCAGCTACTGACTTTTCAGAAGTAAACCATTAGTGTCTTAGAACTACGTGAACCTCTATAAATTTACGTGTGCATGTGTTGCTATCTGCAGACATATTGAAGTTTCTAAATATAATATCAACCTTTTTTAAACTAAATAATTCGACCACGCAGCTGAACCGCTGACGCGAGTTTAACAAATTTCAAAAATTAAGTTTATAGGCCTATGTTTAGAGTTTCAACCAACAATTTTGGAAATAGGTATATTCACGACGGTGCTGAATAGCTGCAAAATGTTTCGCACACCATTCCGCTTATTGGGAGTATCTTCAATACACAAAGCATTGCGTGCTTCGCACGCCATTACGCATATTGGACTTATCTTCAATACACAAAGCATTGCGTGCTTCGCACGCCAACTCAACGATAAAATCCACGACATGGGTTTGAACCGGGTACTTCTATGGTATTTTACGTTTTGTAAAAAAACAAAATGTGCAGAATAACATCCTACATTTTTTTATATTTGAAGAATAACTCAGAAACAAATTCATTCTTGTAGATGAAATCTCAAAAAATAGTTACTTCCGGTAAAAAAACGTGCTTCCGATTGTTGCACTTTTTTGGCTAACGAACTTGTTCAAGCGACGTAGACATCCAACATGTGTACCAAATTTGAACCAAATCAAACTTAAAATGCGGCCGCTAGAGTGCAAACACATATAAACATATATATACCATTTTTAAACAAATAAAAGAGCACTGTGGCGACAAAATCACACTGATTTAAATAAAAACCCGAACCACAAAACAAGGAGCAAAAACAAGTAGTGTTTTTGTAGTGTTAAAACCCTCTGAGGATGATGACCATGTCATCGAAATGTACATAAGGGTAAGGTATTAAACTTAACTTACAATTTAGTTGTTTAGTTATAGTTTTTGCTTCTTGTTTTGTGGTTCGGGTTTTTATTTAAATCAATATACCATTTTTAATGACACCCCAAAACGTTTTCTGGGGACCATGATCGATGCTCATTGGCTACTCCCGACCTTGGGTCTTACCATAAGGGCAACTGCAATAGCTCATTTTTCCTACGGAAATTTGATAATAATTGTTATATTCTGTAACACAAATTTTATTTAACAGATTTCAAATTGAGTGGAGAATCCAATACAAGGATTTAAATTAATAACTTGAAAAAAATCTGAAATCTCGGTATTATAATTTTTATTAAATAATTCTTTTTGGTATAAGTTGAACGGTACAATCCGAAATGAACAGAAAACCCACGATTTATTATTTGTGATAATTAGTAGTATATTATCAAGTCCGTAGGCTTGTGCAAATTTGTTTATTCAAATTGATGAAGCTAGAAACTACATAGAACTGATTCGGAATATGAAGCAAATACAAATCTGAAGCAAACACACGTGCATCCATATCTACATATCTAGTTAGCTCGCATTAGTATCAGCACACACATGTTGCAGAATTAGTTCTTATTCCATTACTATGTAGAGATTCATAGGAAACATAATGTGGAAAAACTCATACAGTAAGTAGTTCTAATTTGTTAAATCAAATAATCTAAAGTTATAGGCCTACATAAAACAAATATTACATGTTTCAATGTCACTGTTAATAAACGGTACCAGATAACTGCCACATACTTTCTCCCAGTTGAAACTTTATACCTTCCCAAGAGTAGCATAGGAGGTGGTTATTTAGAATTGCAAAAGTAGGACATACCATAGAAAATATATTATATTATAATATTATTATTAATAAAACTATTCAATCGATTTCGAACAAATTTGCACCAAACATGACAATTCGGCCTGTATAGATGAACGATTTGTTTTGAAAAGTTTTGAAAAACAACCCCTTTTTGGTTAAAAACCTCCAAAAATCAGTTATTATTACCTAAACGAGAATATGCAGTTTTTTGCATATGTTAGGGTACATTAAGGGCTACAAATAAGCCAAATTTTATCAAAATCGTTAGAACCGTTTTTGAGAAATTTAGAGTTGTCTCGTTTTTTGGCCATTTTTGGTCGGTAAAACCCCTTAAAAATCAAAAATTAAAAAAAAAATTTAAAGCCTGGAGATATTCCAGAACTACACCTATATACCAAATTTCGTCAAAATCGGAACGTTGGTATAGTCTCCAGCTCTGTACACATGCTATGAGACATACGGACAGACATCATCAAAAAATCACTTTTTTGGGTTCAGGGAGAACCAAAACAAATAATTCAACTAAAAATATTTTTGGGTTAAGGGAGCACCAACACAGATAATTCCATTAAAAATTCAAATTCGAAAATTTCGACGAAAACAATATTTTCTCCCATATACTACGTAAAAAAATCTATGTCCTTTAAAAAACAAGAATTTCTTTATTAAGAAAATAAGAATCGGCTAAAGCTCATAAATTAAATTTTGCACATTATTTCCTAGAATTTTATAAAGATAGGTTATTGCATTATGAAAATAGTAATTTATTATTACAACTTTCATAGAGCGATAACATATCTTTATACACTTCTAGAAAATAATTTACAAAATAAAATCTATGAGCATAGTAACGAATTGGCTTTAACATATTTTTATTTTCTTATCACAAAAATTTAAGATTTTTAAAAGGCGTTAATTTGACGAACTACAAGCCATAGTTACGCCATAGTTACAAGCCTTGAGTTACGTATGCTTTAACTAACCTATTATCCTTCATCCGATTGTTTTGATAATTACACCACCTGATGGGGAATTAAAAGGGATACAAAAAAAGTGTCTAGAATATTTGTGTTACAATTTAAGATTTTGTTTTAATTTAGGCTTGCAATTTTAAAACAGTAGCCATTTTGAAACGCACGATTGGATATAATCGTTTATTTTACTTGAAATAGCATATTGTTAGGTATAAATTCCCTTAAAGCTTGAACTCAATCGGTCAAACCATTTTCTAGATATCAATAACTATTTTGTAAAACATACATGCACACAGGCAAAGAGGAAAAAGTACGAAAAAGTAAGCACTAATCATGTTTATATTGTGAAATATGTTTTTTCTCGATCCCGAGAACAAATCCACAAAAGTTGACCAAAGAGTTTGGGGACACCCTGTATTTTTAATTATTTTAATTTGTCTGTCTTAACTGAATTCTTCCAACCTAGTAGCAAATTCATTTAGTTTCAGCACTGTCTTCTTCAAGTTGTATCCAACAATTCTTTCATTTTGATTCCTCTTATACACCTTTTATAATGTTCTTGTATCTGTGTTATGTTCTCTTGAGCCAATGTTCTGGTATAAACTTTAAATTATAAAACTTATTTATTAATCTTAAGACTTGTTTTATTTTAAATGTTTGTCTGATGTCTGTTCATAGTCAGGTTATGCAGTTTTATTTCTAAGTTGGTATTTATAAATTCTTTCGGTGCTTTGTAGACTTAGGGAAATGTTTTTTTGAACTGTAATACAAGAGCAGCGTATAAAATAACTGAATGTTGGTATTATTACAAGGAGAATAACGATATCGATTGTTATCTACCGGAATAATAATCTTTTCAAGGCACGATTTGAAACCAGTAATTTCTGTAAAAAATCTAAAGTCACGTAACGTTAATTTAACTCTCCATAAAACCAAAGCAATAGTCACGTACTTTTACGTTTATAGAATTATTATTATGTTTTCGCTGGAGGAAAAGTGACGATATTTAATTACCACAAAATAAAATATGCAGCAATAAATTGTGTTTATTAACTCGTTATCAATGTTAGTCCTAGATAATGTATTCAAGTCATTAAATAAGAAATGGTACACTATTAATTTAACCTTTTAAATCATTTATTATTTTAATACTAAATACAACTAAGCCAAATCAATAATTTGATAAGACATAATTAAATGTATATCTAAGATAAGTTGTATTATCAAATGGACCATGTTTTGTACGCCCGGTACGTAAAAGCAAGGTTGAAATATAAATCATACATATCATACGGTAAAAAGCAATGTTAGGACTTGGGAATGTTTCACCTGTCACAAAACTTGTAGCCTTATTTGGTTAACATAAAACATCCTCACGCGGGGTTGTTCACATTGTTTTTGTTGTGCCCAGCAATGTTTAAACCTCAGGATTGTTACAAACTTTATTGCCATATGAAACTATGTAACAGTGGCTATTGCGGTATTATATTGCCAGTAAAGTTTTGTAATTTTACAAATTTAATGTTTAAAGTATAAACTTTAGTTTGGACTGCACATTGTAAAAACGTCAATTAATAACGTTTTTAGTATATTATTAACTTAAAGTTACTTCAACAAAGCCTTTTCGCTCTACATTGATGATACAAAGTTGTTCTTCCTTTTTAATAGCTTGGTATGTACCTATGTAACGGAATCTTTGAACGACACCCCCTTCAAAAAGTCGGATTGATTTGAATTTTTGCACAACTATCAAGGGCCGTAGGCAATGCAATAATTTAAATAGTTTGTCCCATTATCCTTGCCAGGACCCTTAGGATTAGCGATTTTTTTAATAACTTCATCTGTATGTAACGGAATCTTTCCTAGTTATTTTAACCAACTTAAAGACGTCTGATTAACTTGAAATTTTGCACACGTGTCAAAAATCGATGGCAATACAATAATTTACATACACCACCACCCTCTACCTTCGCACCCCCTAAAGTTTACATACATAATTTTAAATCTATTGTCACATGTACGATACACGAAAAATCGATCCCCTTGATTACAATATGTAGGCTACTTTTGATTCCGTTTTGAGACTAAAAAATAAGAAAATAAATTATAGTTTAAAAAAACACGCTTTAATAACAAACCGAACTAAAAATTTTAAAATAATTTTAAAAAATCGTGGGCGCGTTTTACTTTATTTTTATAATAACTCTACTTTTATAAATATCTACCAATGAAATATTTGTAACATTTTATGAAAACCACCCCACGCTTTTTTACAATTATTTTCAATTTTTTTTTCGGTTTGCTATTAAAGCATGTTTTTTAGCTTTTTTTAACTATAATTTATTATGTTTTACTTGCCGTTTTCCTGCGTTGTGATGGTACATGATGTATTTATAAATTTACATGACATCTTACTGTGTTGAAATAAACAAATTTGATTGTATAAATTGTGATGATAGATGATTTATTTATATTTTTACATGACATCTTTCTGTGTTGAAACAAAAACATAATATTTTATAAATTGTGATGATACATGATTTATTTATATGTTTAAATTCTACCTTTCTGTGTTAAAACACCAAAATATTATTTTATAAATCATCATACTACATGATGCATTTATATTTTTACATGACATCTTACTGTGTTGAAATAAACAAATTTGATTGTATAAATAATTGTGATGATAGATGATTTATTTATAGAGATATACATGACATCTTTCTGTGTTAAAACAACAAAATAATATTTTATTAATTGTGATGATACATGATTTATTTATATGTTTGAATGCTACCTTTCTGTGTTGTAACACCAAAATGTTATTTTATAAATTATGATGCAACACGATTTATTTATATTTTTAAATTACATATTTCTGTGATGAAATAACCAAATATTATTTTATAAATTATTATACTACATGATGTATTTATAATTTTACATGACATCTTTCTGTGGTGAACCAACAAAATTTTATTTTATAGACCGCAGTACTGCTTCAACCGTAGACTAGCATTAACCGTTTGATCCTTATTTTTCACTGTATACAAGATTTATCCCGATCATTGACACATAATGAAGACATTAAAGCCCCTACTTTGTTTGCCGGCAGTGCTTCAACAATATTCAATTTAAATTTTGAAAATCATGCAAAATCTATCTATTACATGTACTTAATAATTTTAAGCTATAGCCTGGTTATAACTTTTAAATATATTTTACATTACATATATTACCCTGACGTACTCGTTATTTAGTATATATACTATGTGCTATAAATTTGTGAAAGTTACAATTAGAGTCATTCGATCGTGTATTTATATTATATTTTTATAAAAATTGTAACACTTAAATGTTACTTTGACTGTTTAAATTGATCAAATATAGTTTCCACCTATTAATTTAATAAAAGGAATGTTTTCTAGAAAAGATACACTCGATTCATTAACTTTTTTTATGAAAGACGTTTAACTATATTTTGTTTCTACTACAATAAAATTACTAACGTAAAATTGGATTTCTAGATCTTGCGTTTAAACTTATGAAAAACTTAATACAATTTTTTAAATATTACACGAAGTAAAATGTCATAATATTACCTGAAATCTGTACCACCTTTCAAAGTAGTTCCCAAAGCTAACATTGAAAAACAAATGTGTAAACAAAATGTTTTTATATTATATTTTAAAACAATTTAAGTTCTATTATAAATTGTAACATTTGTTAATGTTATAGTAAATATAAACTGGTGTTTATTTTTTAAGTATATTTTCTACACTGATAAATAAAACTACATTAGAATATACAACATTCGAACTAATAATGTTATTATAAAAAATACACAAATCAATCAAAGAAATACAATAAAAATATATTCAAATGCAAGAATATTGTGAATATCACGAGCAAATTTAAATACGTAGTAATTTTATATGAAAACCACAATTTAAATTATAGTTAAATTATACAGATTTCCAAGTATTACTGCTTGCATTAAATGTATGTATTTCTATTTTCATATTAGTATCTTATATTTTGCACTAGAAAAATTAGGCTTCAAAACAAGAACTTAGAAATTAACTAAACTAATAGTGGTAACTAAACTAGTAAAAGTGGTAAAATGTTAGTACTTTTCGACAGTATAAAAATTAACATTTCCTAATTAACGCATGAATAAAGTTCGTGTTTTTTTCTCAAATGTGTTTATTTTACGATTATAATTAAAAAATTTGTTGAACATACTAATTTAACAGAATAGCTGTAGGCAAATATAAATTATTTAAGTTCTTCACATGAAGCAATAGTAAATCAGTACATAACTTGTATGTTCAAATATACAGTACGAGTCAAACTGAAAAAAGCTAACACCCTACATATTATATATAATTATAAATTAATATAACTACCTATTATATCCGTCTTGTGACTTCGTTCGCTTCTGTTCTAAGACGCGTTTCGGTCCGTGGTCCCATCTTCAGTTACTTCGCTCCGTTGGAGCTTGTTAAATATTTATATTAAATGTAATATAATATTTAACATAATATAATATATGTATGAATATAAATATTTAACGACCTCCAACGGAGCGAAGTAACTCAATATGTGACCACGGACCAGAAACGCGTCTTAGAATAGAAGCGAAAGAAGTCACAATACTGATATAATAGGCAATTATATTAATTTATAACTATATATAATTTATTAAAGTGACTTGGATACCACAGAATGGATTTTAAACCCTATACATGGAAATTAATTAGAAAGTTAAGTTTAAAATGCTTTCAAACACAATAAGTATTTAATATTAAATAAGTTTATCATGGAAAGTTTGTTTTTAAAAACTGATAAATTGTATTAGTGTATAAACGTCAATCGATACCCCATTTCTTTACGATGTATGGTACTGTTGGGCTTTAGAGTACAGCTTTACGTAGCGATGAGTGTTTGACCTAAATTTTTAACAATGTAAAGCTTTACAGAGAAATTCTTACGCTGAACTAGGTAAGAAATTAAATATTTGTCAGTAATATCTTCTCTTCTTGCATAAAATTATAGGTTAAGTGCAAAAAATTAGTATTTGAAAATGGAGAAAATATTGCATCGCATAGAAAATATAAAGACATGTAGTAGTTATATGTTGTTAATTGAAAAATCTTTTAAAGATTTATTAATTGCACATCAAAATGTATCATGCGAGATCCAGCGTATTTTTTTATTTTATGAATTGGTTTCAGTTAACCATATACTTCAGAAACAAACTTAAATTACTAAACACAATTATATATGTATATTTCATACTAGTTATACTACTTATTACTGTGTGTATAAATTTCAGTTTTAAAATACTGTTTTAAATTTACTTGAATCCTTTAAAACTCAACCGGATGAACATGCTGAAAAACTTTATCTTTTTTCTGATTTATTTTAAATAACACTCTTACAAAAAATCCATTAGTTTCTTGTTTTTTTACTCTTTATAGTAATTTATGAAATAAGTTATACTTAATCTTCCTTGCATTTATTTTATATATCATTGATTACGTTCTTGCATAAGACATTTCAGTAATAAGTTACATAATTCCCATCACAAGTGCAACCAATTTTTATTAATTCATTTAATGTATAATATATTTGAATTAATTAGTAGGTAATGTTTGTTTTAGCATGTACTACATACAGTGATTTTATTTACTTGTAGCACACGTTATATAAAAGTTTGACTCTTGGTAATATTGAGGATAATGGCAAAAAATTGCATTTTAGTTTTTCATGATAAGATAACTGAAAGTACCAGAACATTTAAGATTATATAGAATGAATTGTTAAAACAATTGGTCATACAACTAATAAAATGCCGAGCAAAATAAATAAATAAAAAATGCCCTGAACTGTACACGATCGTATCATAAAAAGAACACCAACATCAATGTTGGTTAAGGTGTTGACTTCATTTCGCTAAAAAGGATTGATGGATTCAGGTCTTTCAATGTAGCTGATAATATGTTTAAGAATATATTTCAAAAAAGGTCTATGAGATTGTTCGGCAACCCAAATAATAAAGTAATGCCATAAAGAAGCGGTTTCAGTCAGTAAGACCATTGAATTGAACAAAATAAATATAAATGAAAAAAGTTCCAGCACTACCAGAATCAAGAAATTAATGGTTAAACATTGTAACAACTGAAACTTAATAGTAAATAAGAATGTTTGTATTATTGGATAGAAAACACAAAAGTGCAATTCTTAACAGCTGTAGTTTCAATTTAAAAAAAAACTATTTATTTATTATAAATAAAATGTTGCTAATATATACTAGGGGCCTTCGCCCCTGATCGCTCCGCTCGCCAAACCCCACCCCACCTCTCTATATTAAAACTTTATTATAATATATTAATATTATAATAATTATAATAACGTATTATTATATACTATGTATCGTCATTCCCTAGACCGAAGTCTAGAACACTGCTTAGTTGTGTAAGTTGGATCTAAAAAGACCAAAAGTGTTGCCTGAAGGGCGTGTAATTGTTTCTGGTGTCCGTAGCAGCTTGTACAAGCACAGATCTCTTCCCAATGGGACTTTGGTTAGAGAGACTACGGTGGAGGTTCTAGCCGAGTCTAACGTCTTTTCCGCGAACGAATTTTCGTGTACGCTGTGTTGATGCAGGTGTTTGTAAAGTAGAACAGATTTATTTTTATATGTATTACAAATTAAATTAATTTATTCCTGGTGAAAAAGCCTGGCGGTCGGCGCAACTCCCCCACTGACGTCAGCGACTCTCCTTTTGCCTCCCTTCTCTGCGGCGTGGTGTGCCGCTCCAGCACTTGTCCGGCCAATTCTCCCGCAGTTCTAGGCTCAGAACTTCGTTCTCAAGACGTGAAAGATGGTTTCCTTGGCAGTGGTCGCTTTGTTGGTTTTTGGCTGTAGTCGCTTTGTTAGTCCCTTGGCTACAGTCGCTTTGTTAGTCCCTTGGCTATGGTGGCTTTGTTGGTTCCCTTGGCAGTGGTCGCTTGTCATTTATATAATAGAGAGATAAGTTAACGTTTCAGAAAAAGATCAATTCAAATAGTGTCCTTTTATATTCATTTTTATCGAATAAATGTTAAGTAACTCTTACCTGGATTTGGAAATAATAATCTTGACGGATTTTAAAACTGAATATATGAATTTACTTTTTGCAGCTCTGTAATTTAAAACAAAAACATAGATACTTTAAGTACGAAATAGTAAGTTTAAAGTTAAAACTAAGTGTCTAACTGATTTCTGATACGTGCAGGGTTATATGTTACTTTATCCCCGCAAGTTTATATTGACAAACTGAAGCAAGCAGGTGTTGGCGTTACATCATGAACATGCTGTTGTTACGTTGTATCGGAAAACATGCAGTATCTGAAAATAATTTATAATATTCTTAAAAAAGGTTTAGCTTTTTTTTTTACTGTACATGTACCTAATATCTTTCTTACTTTGAAATGAACTTTATAGTTATTCTCAGTAACTACCCCGTGACCCTGAATTGTAAACCGTTACAAGCCATAATAAATATAAATTCAAAATCATTTAAAAAATATAAATTGGTTTAAAAATAAATAAAATTTTAATAAAATATAAATAATAAATTGAGTAATTCATTAATAATATAATAAAATAAAACACAATAACATAATCCATAAAAATAAATGTAATAAATAATATTTAACAAACTGAAAATAAACATAAGATTTGAAGAAATAAGATAAAATTGTTTTCAAACTAACGAGAATAAAAAATAAATTAACTAAAAAACATGATTAATA
>JAGFPH010003503.1:68932-81086 GCA_018207615.1 Philaenus spumarius
ATCATAAGAAATTATTATTTTTTAAACAAAAGAACAATAATTTTAATTAAAAATAACACTCAATGATAGTTTAAAAAAAAACAAGTATAATCAAATGCATTTATTTTGCTCCATTCTACGTTATTGAAGTTTTAGTAAAATAAATGTGTAAATAAATTATATTGTAAGATATTATAAGTAATTTAAAAAATGATGGTTATATAAATTTTAAATGTAAACAGTAAACATGATAAATATTAAATTCGATCACTTTTAATTAGATGATATATCACATATCAGTTACTAACCGAATACGTGAATCATTATCTCATTAATATACTCATGACAATCTTGAAAACCATTAATTACATTTTAATTCACAATCTCTGCGGAAACGTAATAGCCATTACCTTATGATATATAAATCAATGAATTAGGGGGATGTTACCTTAATGATTCCACATGTAAAATTGTTGGACGATTTTGAAAAGTTGTTACATTTCAATATTTCAATTATTTTGTTATCTATATATATAAAAGCGAAATACCATTCACTCCCTCACTCACTCACTGACCCACTCATCATGATTTCTCAAAAACTACCTAACGGATTGAAATTAAATTTGGTATGTAGCTTCCTCTAGGGCCATAGGTGCTCCCTAAGAAAGGGTTTGAAAAAATTCGAAATTTTAGGGGGGGTTTGGGGGGATCAAATTTATTAAAAAACGATTTCTTCAAAACTAACAAACGGATTGGAGTGAAATGTTTTATGTAGCTTTTTCTCGGGCCATAGGTGCTTACTAAGAAAGGGTTTGAAAAATTTTGAAATTTTAGGGGGGTTTGGTGTGATCAAAGTTATTAAATCACGATTTCTTCAAAACTACCAAACGAGTTGGAATTAAATTTGTTATGTAGCTTCCTCTAGGGCCATAAGTGTTCACTACAAAAGGATTAAAAAAAAAATGGAAATTTTAGGGGGGTTTGGGGGGTAAAAATGACTAAATCATGATTTATCCAAAACTACCGAACAGATTGGAATGAAATTTGGTATGTAGCTTCCTCTAGGGCCATAGGCGTTGGTTAAGAAAAGGTATGACAAATTTTGAAATTTTAGGAGGGGTTTGGGGTGATCAAATTTACTAAAATCATAATTAACGGGTCAGCTAGTAAACTATAATGTTGAAACAATACTTTAAAAATCTATTTATTTATAGTGTATTTATTCTTTCTAAAATAAATGCAATAAATAATCTTTTCAAATTTAATATAAATAACCCTGTAATCAAACTACAGACATTTAAGTTAGTTTAATATAGTTGTATAAAGAAAGAATCTGTAAGTTTAGACATGATTTCAGGCACGTAAATCGCTAGTGCGTACCTTTAAAAAAATTTGCTATTTTACAATCAATTTGAGGAAGACAATTTGTTATTTACTAAAATGAAAACAATACTGATTATACGATATGACGTAAAGTTATCACGTTGTTAGATACAGTAATAATACGCTGAAATAGTAGTTGTTATTACCTATACTTGTCCCATTCTTTAAAAGTCGTAAGATAAACTAATATTGATAAGATAATAATAAGGCCTAACCTACATATCGGTAAAGTATAAGGTGTAAAGAAAAATGCAACCATGTAACAGTTATTTTGGGGTGGTTTAAATACACAAGCAAATGAAATGTTTTAGAACGTGTAATTTTCATTGTTCAACGCCGACACTAAATCATACTAAATGCAGTTTCTTGCGCTTTGTAAACGTAGAAACAAAAATGAAATATCTGCGACAACTGTGCATACAATATTACACTGGAAATTATAAATACCATTTCCTGTTTAAAATTTACATGAGAATTAAGTTTTGTTGTCTGGAGCTTTTACAATAATTAAAAAGTGCATTAAGCTCTAATGGCGGCGGAAACATACATGGTGGGTTAACTTTCATACCATAATGAATGTTTTTAAATATATACCAGAGACAAATAATATTGCTGGGTATGTTTAATCTGTAAGAAAATATTTTAAAATAGTACAATTTATTTATTGTATAAACAATTGAACTACACAACTAACAGGTTGAAACATCTATATACATTTAAGTATTGTTTGTTTTAATAAAAATTAAATAATTTTACTTTATACGTACATTTTGAAGATGTTTAAGAATTGTTTGTTTTAATTAAAACTAAATTATACTTTATACATATATTTTGAAGACGTTTAAGAATTGTTCGTTTTAATCAACTTTAATTTATACTTTATACATAATCTATACTTTTTACTTTAATACTGTAAAATCTATTATTTATGTACAGTGTATTTATCGTTCGTAAAATAAATACAACAAATAATAATTTCCAATTTAATATAAATAACCTTGTAATGAAAGTACAGACATTTGAGTTAGTTTAATACAGTTGAATAAAGAAATTACGACTTATATAATGTATAATTATTTGCGATAAAAATTTAAGTCAATACAATATTTAAACAGTCACTTTTTCTAGTTGTATTTAGTTACAACTATAAGAAACTAAATAAACAAGATTGTAATC
The DNA here is from genome assembly GCA_018207615.1 of Philaenus spumarius. Lineage (NCBI taxonomy): Eukaryota > Metazoa > Arthropoda > Insecta > Hemiptera > Aphrophoridae > Philaenus > Philaenus spumarius. Next base: position 71,471 of record JAGFPH010003503.1, read on the forward strand.
ACTATAAAATGCGTATAAATTCAGTCTGCAGATAATTGGTCCACTGCTTCATTAGAGAAGTTCAACTGTAAGCTAAAGGTAGGTTGTGATTGAAGCGACTGGTGCGATCATCGTTCTGCGATAATCGCGGACGCCTGCTTTACATTGTTTAAATGGTACTGTTGTCATTGGAGCGATTACCGCTAGAATCGCTAGCGTCTATAGCTAGCGACTGGTCCTAGAGCAGATACAATCGCTGTCGCAGAGCAATTATTACTCAGTGAAAAAAGTCTTTATTTTTTTAAAGATGTCTCATTAAAAACATTAAAAAAAAGTATAAACACATTACCTTATTAGACTGATGTGTTGAAATACTATAATTAATTGAACATAATTTATATTGTACTAGCTGACCCGTGCGAAGCATTCGCATTCTATCTTACTAACAGTGTTTTATTAATTTAAATCCATGTTAAAGAGAAATAATTTTGATATTGTTATTACATATTTTTAAACAACTTACCAACTTGCAGAAGGTAAACAACAACAAATAGGTGTATCCACAATACTGTTTATATCCACGCTTACAATTAATTAAAAATAGCAATGTACTGGCGTAATGGCAGTTCTCCAGCTGGGTATTGTTATCATCAGTGTTGCCAACGCCAGGAAAATATCCCTACAACTTACTTGATCTTACATCACTGTTACTTTCGGATTCTTTATTTCTTTTTTTTTCTTTTTTCGTATAACTGTATTTTGTATATTTTTCCGGTGTAGCGGTTAAGGAAAGCTTTAAAATTATGCTTCATTCATGTAATTTGACGATGTATTAAGGAAGTTATGGCGTACCGACAAAAAAATGGCCTTGAGAAATAATATATGTGTTTATATTCTGTAATTTGAAATATTATGTAATATAAGCCATGGCTCTAAATTTTAATATTATGTGTAACAAAAAGGGTTAACCAATTTCAAAGGAATTAATTTTGTTTATACAATTGGGTGGCGTAACAGCTGATTTCTGGATTACAATCTCCTAGAGATTAAAAACTTGAAAATTATATATAAATATTTTTAATACTTTTAATAAACCAATTATTTTTTTTAAACTAATTACTTATTTTATTTTTGTAAATTATTTTTTATACATTTTTATAAAAATACCTATAGGATGAATTAATTAATTTTAAATAAGTTTTAAAATAAAAATTATATATCAATATTTAAACTAAATTTAATTTATAATACATTTCTTTGAGATGTAATTTAAAATTGATCTTCTTTCTTTACTAGGTACCTCTGGTATTTAAGGTAGTATAATATAATATAATTACACTAGCTGACCCATGCGAATATTTGTGTGATTTGTGATAAGATTTGTGTTTTAGATTACACTTGCAAATAGAATGTAAACAATCTAACTAACAGCTGTTATGTTAGTTAAACAGTTGTTATAATCCATGGCGCCTTTCATTAGGAATCATATGAACTTACATATGAAAGTTTTTTAATCTATCTTTTTTACGAAAACATAAATTTTAAGCTATTTTTCGACAATTGCGGGAACATAAGCTTTAAAATTATGTTTAAATCATTAATTTTGATGAAGAATTAGGGGGATATGGCATTGCCTCCAAAAAAATTTGAGAAATAATATATAAAGATATATACAGAATGTAAAGTACGGCTTGATACACCACGATATAATGTAAATGCATTTATATATCAACGTAAAACCTCTACATAACTATTACAACAATTTTGTCTGGTGTTTAAGACGGTTTAAACATTTTTCCTACAATTTTGAAAGGGCGGGGGGGTTAAAGGGAGCAACTTTAATTTTTTAAATGGCAACCCCTATCTTGTATCTTATCATTAGAAAGCCCTTTAAACTATGAACTTCTGTGGTAAGAAAATAAAAACCAACTAACGCATTCCTTTGCTACGCTCAAAAATGGTATTTTGTAAGTTATTTTCTTAACTTTATATTACTTTAAAGATGGAAAAGGATATACAAAATCTGATCTATGAACTGTTTTTATTTTACTGTTAGGTGAAAACATAGAAAACCTATTTAAATTATATCGAGATGTACCAGGGCTTATTTTACACTCTGTATATGTACATACTTATAGACTCATAATAACGTCCAATAGAACAGTCCGTATTCGGAAAAGTGAACTTGCGACTAGTACAATAGTCGCTTCAATAACAACAGTATGACTGCGATGATCGCACCAGTCGCTTCAATCACAACGCACCTTTAGACATGCGTTCAGGCACGGAAGTCGCTAGTGCATACCTTTACAATTTCTAAAATAAACGGTATCAGTTAACTGACACAAACTTTCTCCCAACTTACTGTAGTCAAAATAATATTGTTTTTAATCATTTTATTTACTACTTTTTAGAACAAAACAAAAAAATAATATTCTACCTACGTCAATCGTATAAAAAAATTATTGTCCCAGGCGGGATTCGATCGCGCGACCTTTGAATTACTGGCCGTGCTCGCTACCGTGGTGCTACCCCGTGCGGCCGCTGCCGCGATGCTAGGTTGACAACACAAACTTGTTTATTTTTAAACATTTCCTCATAATTATAAAACGCCGAAGTTTTGATAAAAGCGGGTGGTGTCATTTTTTTTGGCATCTTAAGCACTATAAATACCGTACTGAAAATTTGATCAAAATCGTTAGAGCCGTTTTTGAGAAATTTGCATTTTTGTAATTTTTATGGGTTTTAGGGGTAAATTACCCTTAAAAATTAAAAATTCCAAAAATGAAAAAAACGCCTGGAGATATTAGCGTTTAGTACGTAAATACCAAATTTCATGAAAATCGGACCAATAGTGTCCTCTCTGGTCGTGTATACATACAGACAGACTGACAGACAGACACCACTCTAAAAACACTTTTTTGGGTTCAGGGAGCACCAAAACAAAAAATTCCACTAAATATATTTTTGGGTTCAGGGAGCACCAACACAGATAATTGCACTAAACAATTTTTGGGGGTTCTGGGAGCACCAAAACAGATAATTCAACTGAAAATTCAAATTCGAACAGTTTTACGAAAACAATACTTTCTCCATATACTACGTATAGGGTGGAGAAAGTAAAAATAATTAGCAATTTTCAAATCACTCTGAGTAAGACAATTTATTATGTACTAAAATAAAAACAATACTAATTATATGATAATGATACTTTAAAGTTATTAAATTATTAGATACAGTAATGTTACTCTAACATAGTGATTGTTATTATTTTTACTTGCCCCATTCTTTAAACTTTGATGAGGCCTAACCTACATATCGGTAAAAGATAAGGTGTAACGTGAAATATAACAGACGTTTTGGCGTAGTTTAAATACACATTACCTAAATAACTTGAAATGTTTTACGTGTAATTTTCATTGTTCAACTAAATCATACTAAATGTAGTTTTTTGCTCTTTGTAAACGTAGAAACAAAAATGAAATATCTGCGACAACTGTGCATACAATATTACACTGGAAATTATAAATACCACTTCCTGTTAAACATTTAAATGAGAATGAAGTTTTGTTGTAGTCTCTAGCTTTTACAATAATTACAAAGCGCATTAAGCTGTAATGTCGGCGGAAACATGCATGGTGGGTTAACTTTAATATTATAATAAATGTTTTTAAATATGTAAAAGAGACAAATAATTATGCTGGATATGTTTAATCTCTAGCAGTATTTCTTTTATAAAAGGTACCTTACTATTCATTTATTGTACACAACTAACAGGTTGAACCATCTATAGACAATTAAGTATTATTTGTTTTTTAACCAAATAAAATTTTATTTTATACATATATTAGGGAGACATTTAAAATTACTAAGTAAAATAGCATTTCAAGAATTAATTAAGGCTCAGTTTAGTAACTTCTCTTTTTAGATTAATTGCTCTGACTTAATTATTTATTTAACATTAAAAACATTTCAGGGTGGGTGAAAATACTGAGAACGGTTTAATATTTCGTATATAATTAAAATTTTAAGTTAGATGTGATTGAGGAACCTACTCTATGTGGAAATACTATTGTATTAAGGATAGTCGGATAACACTATATTACCTATGTTCAATTACGTAAACAAAGATACATTTATTTCAGGAAACAAAAGAGATAACATCATATTTTTTAAAACATCTATATTTTTTAGTATAATTTTCTCTACAATTCACACAATGATTTCTCAAAATAACTTTATAATAAAATTATTATAAATTTGTTCACAAATTTGAGTCATAAAAGTCATATTTTTTTTTGCAAACTAAATTTTTTGCAAACCCTCATGTTAAAATGTGCATGTTACTATTCCAAACAAACCAACAAAATAATTATTGAAATATCTTCGATGGTTTTCGAGAAAAAATGTTCCTTTGTAAAAAAAAAAAACTTTCGTTAAACGCAGTTTAAACTGTAATACTTTATTTTAAAAGCAATTTTTGATACTGTTTGTTACATTCAAGTACAAAAAAAGCCTATACAAAATGTTCTACTCAACATATTCACATGAAATTGGATTTAAATTCAATCTAAAGACCTGTACAACATAATAAGTTCAATGTTTGTTTTGCCCTAGGGGTCATCGACTCCCCTTAAGATGTAAACCAAAATTTCCGCCGTTTTTAGTGTAACTTTGTGTTTTTTTATAGGAAATTGATCTTGCGATACACCATTTCAGTGTAGAATTTTAATTAAAAATTAATGGTGAAAACCACATATTCATATCTTAAACCTTTTCTGAAGTTATTTGCATTGAATCATATCATTTAAAGTAAAAATTATACAAAGCACATCCAACGTTTTACCTATAAGATTGTAATAATGAATAAAATAAAATATTATCAAACAATCACATCATAAGGTATTAATTTAATGTACATCAATATAACAATAATTCGACCACGCAGCTGAACCACTAACGTGAGTTAAGCAAATTTCCAAAATGAAGTTTATAGGCCTATGTTTTAGGGTTTCAACCAACAATTTGTGAAATAGGTCTATTCACGATGGTGCTGAATAGCTGCAAAATGCCTCGCACTACATTCCGCATATTGGGAGTATTGTCAATACACAAAGCATTGCGTGCTTCGCACGCCATTCCGCATACTGGAATTATCTTCAATAAACAATGCATTGTGTGCTTCGCACGCCAACGCCAAGGTAAAATCCACCACAAGGCTTTGAATCGGGTACTTTTATATTATTTTACGTTTTGATCGATTTTGGGGGAACCAAGTGAACATCCTAAATTTATATTTTTATAAAAAACTTCAAAAAATTCATTCTAGTAGAAAAATTATCAAAAATAGTTACTCCCGGTCAAAAAAGTTGCTTAAGGTTATTTGGGTTTTTTTTTGGCTAGCGAACTCGTCCGAGCGACGTAGACAACTAACTAACATGTGTACCAAATTTGGACCGAATCGGACTTAAAATGCGACCGCTAGAGTGCGAACACATTTATAAATATACAGAACAGAGTGAGGCAAAAGTCTGGATACAGCTTAATATTTCTAAAAGTACGAATCTTATGAGATAGAAATAAAAGCAGTTATTCACAACCATAAAAAAAAACACTTTTTGGTGAGTTTGAAATTTTGAATTTTGGTTCTTTTACAGTTGTGAATAACTGCTTTATTCCTATCTCATAAGACCCGTACTTTTTTGAAATATTAAGCTGTTTCCATACTGTTGCCTCACTCTGTATATGATTTTTAATGACACCCTAAAACGTGTTCTGCGGACCATGATCGGTGCTCATTTGCTACTCCCGACCTTGGGTCTTACCATAAGGGCCACTGCAATAGCTCATTTTTCCTATGGAAATTTAATACCAATATTATAAAATAGTTTTGAATACATGATTATAATATATGTGTTGTTTAAACTTACATTTAAGGTTCATTGATAAAATAAGCATGTTTGCGTCACTGACGTTTACATATAAATAAAAGTCTACACGGTTTGCTTGTATTGCCATATCTCAGCTGTTATACGCAGCAGGTTCCCCTGTCAAACTCACAGCAGCATACAACTTGTTAAAGTTAAATAGTGTTTTAACCTACAAAAACATAAAAGTGTGAAGCTTTATAAAAATAATTGTACATAGCAGGTCATATTATGTAATGAATATATTTCTCGGTATAAATAATGTGCTAAGTTGTTCAATAAGAAAAGTTTTGACTAAGCTTTAGGTAATGCTTATTTATGTATCTACCTAATTGACAAATTTACATAATTTAGTTACTAAACTTGAGACAAAGTATATAACTATTTAATTTTTATTGGTAACAATAGAATGTTTGAAAAGTAAATTTTCATTCGGATGAAAAGTTAAATTTAAACATAAGTGTGTATTTATGTGTTAAAAAATTTTGTATTTAAAATGTTCTTACCAAACCAGGTGTATTTTTTAAATGGGTCTTAGCACCATTGGTATCTTGTGAACTATAAATCTAACAGCAAACTTTAAATTATGAACCTTTACATGTTTTTGGAAAAATAAAAAAAATAGTTAAATTATTTGTAAATGGCCGTCATTTTCCAATATTTCAACTTGGCCGTCAACTTTCGAATTTCTTATGGAACACTCTATATTGTATGTTAGTTTTAGATTTTACAAGTTATTTTAAGACTTTTTTATTCGTGGTGTTATTATTTTTTTTTTTTTTTTTTTTTTGACGACTAACCGTTTAAAAGTTAGAGGGGTATACAGTTTTAAAAACACCCAATCTGAGAGGAAGATATTTTTGTATCTAAACATTTTCAATCAACTAAAACGCTCACGACACTAATAAAGCATTGTTTAGACAAATAAATAACTTTTTAAAACCAACAAGTACGGTTTTTAATAAAAAATATTATAAAATTAAGCGAACTATATGATAGGAGTATACTGATATCTTTGTTTAATCCAACGAATACGATTTCTGTTATTAAAAAAAAAAATAATAATAATCCATAGGATTTAAGTGACAAAACTACAGATTTCTCACAAATGAAAAATGAAGATGATAACAGATGTTTAATATCAGATGTTCATTCTCTTTATTGCAAATTGTTCTTTATCAAAAGCCCTCTTTTTATTAGGTTACAATTTCTCATTTTATAGTAGAGTTTTTAAAGTTTTTATATTGGAAATTGGAGTCAAACTTTCGATGTATTATGACACACCCTATGTTCTATAATGATTTTGGATTTTACTGAATTCTGGATTCTGAATCAGCTGATATTTGCTTCCGATAAAAAAACAATTTGCAACAATGAGAATGAACAGCTGTTATTGAACATCTGTTATCAACTTCATTTTTCATGTGTGACAAATCTATAGTTATGTCACTTAATTCCTCTGCATTATTTATTTTAAAAAAATTACAAAAACCGAATTTGTTGATTTACAAAAGACACCTGTATAGTCGTAACGTAATTTTATTTTATAAGGTTGTTGTTTTAATAAGGTTGTGCTTTCACTAAATACAAAGTAAATAAATTCAATGCAAAGTGTAGATAAATATCTTCTTTTTTTAAATTTAACCAACAAATGCAACAAATGTTCGTTGTTTTAACACTAATGTATTTTTTTACAATGCGGTAGTAAATAAAAGGTGCATGGCTCTGCAAAACAAACGACAACAGATTGACCTACATCTGTGTTCATTTGTTAAACTTTGTCCGGATATTGTACGCTTTAAATTTATATTCACAATGCAATCATACATTTCCCAGTTTTAATTTAGAATTTGTTTTGTTGTTTGCTAAGAAAATACAGTACGTTTAATTTTCAAATCCTGTTACTTTAAATGAGCAATTCTTCGATCTTTGTATCTGACGCGGATATCGAAAACGGCTCTAACAAATTAAAAGAAATATTGTATTTAGGTGTAGTTTTGATTTTTAACTACACCCATATAGTTGTATTTCGTGTAAAAACGCAATTTTTTTAGAAAATCTAATTTAAAAGTTGACAAATTTTAACATAGTGTCTTATGGGTTGCCATGTTGGTTACAAAATAACAAGGAAATAGTAAATAAAGCGATCAAAACAGCTGTTTATAAACAAGTCAATTTATACTGTTTTATAAGCTGTTCATTTAACAGTTTTTAATTACTGTTAAAAAAAACAAGCTAATTTATACTGTTCTAGCACGTTGGAATTAGAATAAATTGGGCTTGATTTAACTATTTATTTTGTCAAAAAAAGGTAAACTTGGCAAAGATGGATAAATTCGAATAGTCAATTTTGTAATATAGGCCTGGCTCATTTCTGAAACATAGTAGGGCCTATTGAGTTTATGTTAATCCTGCAATAATTTTTACTATATTTAGGCTTGGTTTCAAAACTTTAGTAGACAGAAGATCGTAGAACTAGGACTAAAATCGTAATGAAAGCCTCTCACGTTTCTAAAGCATGTATTTGAGGTTATAATTAATCTTGTAATTACTGTTAATATATTTAAGCCTGGTTTCATAATTTTACAAACCTATGAACAAACAAGCCAAAGATTAACGGGATTCTTTAGTGAATTTTCCAACTGCGAGAGAAGGGAAGCGTCCAGGGGCAGAGCAACTAGTAATACTATTAAATGACAAAATAAAAATATTAAAGATATTTTATGGCTTTAGATATAGAGAAATAATAACCACAAATAACTTGTAGCACAGTGGTTGGTAATCTTAAACTGTTATTCTATGTTATTTATTGTATAAAAACATACAGCCTAATTATTATTAATTAAAAGTCTACCAACATTGGAAATTTGTATTGTATCGTACTCATTATATTTTGCGAAGATTTCGTGTCAACTTCATCGAGATCAACTGTGTACTTCAGTCAAGAGTAATGAGTTTGTACAAGTACAACGGTGAACTTATAGTCATGATCTGACAAAGTTGTTACAATAATGTTTCATTTAATTTGGGTACACTTTGCGGCTGCCATACGGCCCAACGTGGCCTTTTTTAACAATGCATCTGGAATATAATAAAGGTGGGGCTTTTGTGACTGGGATTAAAATATATATTATGCGATAGGGCCCTGACCAGCTGGGCGTCCCGTCGATGTCTTGCAGTAAAAGTGCTCCTAAAGCACACGTCCGTTTGAAGGGCAAAACGCTTGTCGAAGTTTGCCATTCGAAGAACAGGGTGTTGTGTGATGGCATTACGCAGATGTTGGAGAGCTTCGTCTTGCTCCACTGTTTAATAGTATTTAGATTAATCAGCATTAAAAAAAATTGTTTTTGACAATTTATGCGACAAAGTTTACGGTATTTAAGAGTGGATAAAATAAAAGTCTATAGCCTATACTAAAACATGTCAAGCAACCAAATATAAAAGATCTTAATATCTAGTATATAAAAATTTAAAAACATTACTCTCTTTTAGGGGTAACAAAATTAAAATTCTTCTTTTTTAATATTTAAAATTGTCTTTCTTAGACTTTTATATACAACACTAGTTTCAAGTTATCTAGCACAACAGATGCTAAACTTTTTAAACAGATAGACAAACATTACAATTTATGTAGTTAGTTACACATATACATTAACTAACATCTTGATTTATTTTGTATCTTTCCTAACAACTATATTTATGTAATTGTA